>CM042011.1:73408853-73601353 GCA_023525715.1 Cichorium intybus
TGAACACTAACAAATTTGACCTAGTCGATAACTCAACACCACCAACTGCTTACATGGAAACATCAAAGCTTGGGTGAATACGATTGGGTAGGGGAGAATCAAAGTCGATCGACGATGCATAAAAGCAACAAAGCGGGAGAGAGAGAACTCATCGGAGGTGCATAAAACAGGAAAGAGGAGAGAGAGAACTCACCGGAGATGCACAAAAACAGGAAAGGGGAGAGAGAGCACTCACTGGCGATGCACTGTCGAGAGTTGGCCAGATGAAGTCGTCGGAGAATCAAAGTCGATCGGTGGTTTCTATGTTGACCATGTTTAATAGTTGATTGGGATTCCTCTTCTGCTCCAGCTGAATATACTGAATTACCCTTACCTTTGGGGCTCACTAACGGCGACACTTGACGGATGGTTAGAATAAGGACCAAACGTGCAAAAAGTTTGGCATTTAAGGACCCCCGGATGAAAAAAATGACTTAGGGACTAAGCGCGCAAGTAGCACCAAACCACAATGACCAACCGTGTAATTTACTATTATTATTATTATTATTATTATTAGAGTAAATTGCAGTTTTCGTCCCTGTGATTTGACTGAAATCACACTTTTGGTCCAAGTATTGAGATTTGCACGTCTTTGTCCCTGTGGTTTGAAAGAGTTCTGTGTCTTTTTGGAGGTTAGTTTATAGCTGGAGCTGCTTTTCGTTTCTTCTATCTTGACATTCGTGGTATAGATGTAAGTTTCCAAAACCTTCTAGAAGAAGAAAACCGGATATGTTAGTTGGGTTCTTGGAGATTGTTACTTGATTTGCCATCTGTTTACATTTTTTCAGATTATTCCAAACTTGGAATTTTGGCCCAGCTTGCCGCATAGAAGTTGGGTATATATTTTTTATTTTTGAAGATAAATATAATATTATATTTGATCAAATTATTTATGGTTATATCATTTTTACAAAGTTCATATCTGTCATTAGCGGTTCGAAGATTTAGAGGACCATCTCAAAATTACAGGAGCTCTCCCATTGACTTTTGACTTTTCAAATATTTTGGAGGTAATTCGTATGCTAATAGAGGTGTGAGACATTTATTGGTACGACATACCTTCATTGGTGTCGTTTAACAAGAAAAATATTAAGTGCAACAGTAGGATGATGTGATACACAAAATATTGAAAGTACATTGTTATTTATTACATTAATTTTATTTTATCAAAATTATGTTCAAGTTAATTCATATTTACTATAAGGGCTAATAGCTTTATAGTTACACTTGTCATTTTATTGATAAATACTGGTATGTGAATTTCTGATAAAAATAAATTATTTTTACTTTTAGAGCCGTATGGGGAAAGCTACCATGGAAACAGGAGTGGTGGTCAATGTTAATGTATCTCACATTGGTGCGACACGGTCTTATGAGTTTGTATATATGTTGGAGTCTCCTCTCTCTCCACAAGGGCTCTTTTGGAGAGACACTCTTGGGCTTCACATATATTTACATGGTATCAGAGCCAGTGTCCCGCACCCTGTAACCTCATCGAGCCTACGTCTTTGAGGGGGAGTGTTAATGTATCCCACATTGGTGCGACATGGTCTTATGAGTTTGTATATATGTTGGAGTCTCCCCTCTCTCCACAAGAGCTCTTTTGGAGAGACACTCTTGGGCTCCACATATATTTACAGTCAAGGTGGGATAGAGGGGAGAGAGGTCATGGTTGGGACATGGGTGATGGATACGAGTATCAAAGGGGATGTGTTAATTAAAACAACACTTGACATTAAGTTTTGTATATTGTAGAGGAGTATGTTGTTCAAAAGCTAATAAGCTCCACATTAGAAGATGAGGTTTAAGTTCACAATTAAAAAGGAGAAGTTCCTTGAGTTTTTATATTAATTTCTTTTATTGTATTGCAGGGAATCACTAAGCATTTTCAGCTCGTCAGAAACATTGTTGGGAAACTTGGCTATCAAGTTTGCACATGATAATATAATGCATTTATTAAATAATTAATTTTTTTGGGTAAATGCAAGAAATAGCAACATATTTCCATTGATTTGTTTAAAATAGCATCCTACGTTCATTTTACAATATTTTACTTTAAAAATTCAACCAATTATAGCAATGTCTTTGAGAACCGTTGTTATATAATATTATTAATGTTTAGATTTTCATATTTAACAATTTTTTATATATTATTAAATATAAAAATATAAACAAACTTGATTTGGTAAAATTAGCAACCGAAGCACCCAATGACCCCTTCACTGCCTCCACTTCAACCACCGACTCCACTCCTGCTGACTCGTTTTGCTTTTCTACAGTACTCTCTCCGCCGTCCTTTCTCCTTCTTCATTCCAAACCGGGATGCGCTATTTTTGCTACAACTCCATTATTTTGCTTTCCATTTTCCAGCAACACTAGTTGATGATAAAAAAATCAAACAATAAAAAAAGAAATCGGTATATCTCTCTTCGCCGTCTCCTGCAACCGCAGCAAAATTGCCTGGAAAAACAAGACAATTTTACATACATACATACAACCATATATTTTTTGAAAGCTTTTCATCTGAACAACAATGGTGGGTTTACATTACCCTTAAATACACCACACACCATCACTAAGTCAAAGAAAGGCAGCGGTACAAGCTGCTAATGCATCATGCATGAGGTACGAGTCTGTTGGATTCTCTTCCCATGTGATATTTTTAAATGGAGTGTTCTCATAATGTTTTCCAAGACAAAAAGTAAAAAAAAAATAAAAAAAAATAAAAGGCTCTGCTGTAAGAGAGTATTGAATGTTTTAATCCTAACCTGAAACTTTGTTACATATTTTATGTAGACACCAACAGTACTATCTTATAACTCGTTATAAAAGGTGACGAGTTCTTGCATAATTATGTGTTTAACCATTTTATTGATAATAATAATAATAATAATAATAAATTTAAATTATATGAATTTTAGAGAATTCCATGTCATCTGTTTTGTACCCATGGCATATGATGTGACAGAAGAAATGGCAACAACTTGTACCACATTATTGATTATCGACCACAAAAATTATTGATTATGATGATGACATCATCAATAATTCAATATGAAAACAGCTCCAATATTGATATTGAAAAAAATCTAAGTGATAAAGATATTTATTCAGCTTTTGTAAATTGGAAATTTCTAGGAACCTCACATCTCTGGGACCGCATTATCTCAACATCTAATATCACGATATAGTAAATTTCTTGGAAACTTACATCTCTCTTTCTTTATATAACAGTTTTTATTGAGGTTCCGAAACCACATACATTCTATCAAAACAAATTAACGCATCAATGGCATCATCATCTTCTTCTCCTTCCTCTTCAGCCTTTTCTTCTAGGTCATGGAAGTACGATGTTTTTCTTAGTTTTAGAGGAGAAGATACTCGCAATACTTTTGTGGGCCATCTTTACGCGGCTCTTGAACACGAAGGTATCTACACTTACAAAGACGACGAAACACTTCCCCGAGGCGAATCGATCGGCCCAGCCCTTCTGAATGCTATCGAAGAATCACAGACAGCTGTCGTCATATTTTCAAAAAACTACGGCGATTCGTCTTGGTGTCTGGATGAACTTGCACATATCATGAAATGTCGGGATATGATAGGGCAAATCGTTATGCCTATATTTTATGATGTGGATCCCTCTGAAGTACTTAAACAAAAACGAAAGTACGGAGAAGCGTTTGCTAAACACGAGTTGGAGAACAAAACCAAGGTTGAATCTTGGCGAAAAGCACTTGTGGATGCAAGTAACATTTCCGGATGGGAACCCAAGCACATTGCGAACGGGTAATTTTCTTCTTTTTTTCCACCTTTTAGACTTAAGATATGTGTGGTCTATAACGCATTTATACTTGTACCTTTTAAGCGATTTATACAAACATTTTAATTATTCTTGATGAAGTTAATGACTTTGATAAATAGAGAGGTTGCCTTCATCACTTGATCAGAGCCAAATATCAATCTGTAGAAGATTATGACATACTTTTAGTAGATGTGGTTTCTTATGATAGTGGGCAAGTTAACAAATATCCTAAGTCCTAGAACTATGGATAAGCTCAATTTAGATTATAATTAAATTCATTGAGTTTTAGTTCTTATTCAATACTTAACAACTTACTTGAAGGTACAGTTCAATGTGCTTTACTTTGTGCCAGTTTGAAACAATTCCATCTTTCCCAAGAAAGTTATTACAAATTACTTGTAATATTGACTTTACAAGTTCTATATGGATGTGAAACATTAAGAGTATTTAGTACTCATTTTCCCTGTCTCATAAAACATGAGAATAATCACTTCTTTTGTCAATGTGTGCATATGTTAATTATCCTTATATATCCAATGTGTAGGGATGAATCAAAAGGCATCAAACAAATTGTTGTCGAAATTCTACAGAAGTTGCATCTTGCAACTTCAAGCACAAATGAAGACCTGGTCGGAATGGCGACTCGCTTGCAAGGTTTGAGATCGGAGTTACAAGTTGGGTCAGGTGGGGTGCGCATGCTTGGAATATGGGGGGTTGGGGGTGGTGGTAAGACCACACTTGCTTCTTCCATGTATGATGAAATTTGTAGACAGTTTGATGGCTGCTGCTTTGTTGAAAATATTCGAGAGGAATCAGGCAGGTATGGTTTAGGAAAACTGAAAGAAAAAATTCTTTCAGAAATGGAAGTAAACAAAGCTAGAGGAGGAAGACGCTTGATAAATAATAGGTTTCGCCATCAAAAAGTCTTAATTGTTCTAGATGATGTTGATCACCTTGAGCAACTAAAAGCGTTAGCGGGATCAAATGATTGGTTTGGTGATGGAAGTCGGGTAATAATAACAACCCGTGATCAGCATTTACTAACCGCACACAAAGTAAATGTGATCCACAATATAAGATTGTTAAATGATGATGAAGCTCTTCAGCTCTTTTGCATGCATGCACCACAAGATAACAGACCATTGGAAGATTACGAGAAGCTTTCAAAAGGGGTGGTCTCTTATGCCGGTGGGCTTCCATTAGCTCTTACGGTTCTCAGTTCTTTTCTTTGTGACAAAGACATTGATGAGTGGAAGAGTGCATTAGCGAGACTTAAAGAGATCCCAGAAACTGATATTCTGGAAAAGCTAAAGATAAGCTTTGATGGGCTTAAACAGGTTGAGAAACAGCTGTTCCTAGATATTGCATGTTTTTTTAGGCGGAGATACAAAGATGATGCGATGAAGATCTTTGATTATTGTGGTTTTCATCCTGTTATAGGAGTGAAGGTGTTGATACAAAAGGCTCTCATTACTATTTCAAAGTACGGAATGTTTAATATGCATGATCTGGTGCAAGAGATGGCATACCATATTGTTACAGGGGAACACCCTAACCGGCCTGAAAAACATAGTAGAGTGTTTGGGAAAGATATTGCAGAAATATGTGCTATGGATGCAACCACGGTAATGGTTAAATTAGGTTTGCATCATAGACACACACACACACACACACACACAATCACACACTTTTAACTCAACCTTGACACCATTTTTTCCTCTATGACAGAACTTCGACATGATTGAAGCAATATATGTTGAAGACCATGCATTTTGTCTACCAGAACATCTTCCTCCAATTGTTGCAAACACGAAGAACCTTAGGTGGATTAAATGGAGAGGTGATCTCTCAAGTCCATTGCTTACTAACTTTCCACCAAGGACGCTTTGTTGTCTAATACTAAGAGATAGCCCGCAGACACAACTTTGGGAGGGTTATAAGGTAATTCTTATTGTCTATCTAATTAAGAGATGAAAACAACGTCGATGATAAATGATAGACTTGACTAATTGCTGGTGTCAAAGAAACTTTAGTTATATGTATAGTTTTTAACTAGCAATTGTATCGAGAGTAAGATCTCTATTTTGTAAATCTCCTTTGTGTTAATAGTGATAAACTTGAAAAATTATAACTTGTTTGGTTTCCACTTACAGATGGAAAGAATTAGTTTTTTTGTCTAATTAACATCCGATATAGAAATAGTGTATAACTACGACACATTTTATATTATTTTTTAATTATATATATGTATGTATCTTTCCGTGCAAAACTTTTAACCTGTTTGCACTTGTATGTAACAGGCGTTGCCAAATTTGAAGACAATTGAACTTTATGGTTTGGTGAACCTAATCATGACACCAAATTTTGATGGACTTCCAAATCTTGAAAGATTCATTCTTCAAGGTTGCCCGTCTTTAAAAGAGATTCATCCATCGATTGTACACTTGGAAAAGCTTGTCCACTTACATTTAGAAATTTGTGATAGTCTTAAGATGTTTCCACGCATTCTCGGACCAAAGAAACTCCAGACCCTTTCCTTCGTAAACTGCGGAGAACTTTTTAATCAACATCACAACAACATGAACAACATAGGGTTCGGGTTTTTTCTCAAGGACTTGAGAGATTTGAATCTTGAGTGGTGCGATTTGGGCGATGAAGAAATTGTCTCTGCTGTTTGGGATTTACCCAACCTCATAAAACTCAATCTATCAGCAAATAAATTTTCACGATTGAATTTCAGTCACTTGCAACTTCCTCGACTCAAATGGCTCAATGTGTCTTGGTGTGAAAAACTTGTAGAATTGTCAGAGCTGCCATCAACTATAGCTGTTGTTTATGCGGATTATTGTACGTCACTTGAAAGCGTTGGTGATACTTCAAACTGGAAATGGTTGTGGTACGTCTCACTTGAAGGTGAGAACAAACTTGGTCCACATGTTGGTGACATGTTATTAGACTCCATGCTCGAGGTTTGCCTCTACTCTATGTATCTATTGAATTTCAATCTTTGTTATATAAACACAAACATAAGAATCATAATTAAATATCTTTTCCAATGCAGGGAAATGCTAGTGAAGATTACTTTATAAACCTCACCCTTAAACATCAGGTTCCAAAGAGCTTTGTAGGTAGGCTGTTTAGTGGGAGAACAATCACACTACATCTTTCGGATGATTGGTACAATGACTTTTGCGGGCTCTCATTATGCGTTGTTACCGAAATGAGATTTCTGTATGTTGATATAGTCATCAAGCAGGAGGTAGATAAAGATTATCTATTTGAGCTTTGTCATGAGTCTAATGAAGCAGTGGAGCCTGAATATGATGGAACAACAACACGTGTGGGATATATTTCATTTGGTTCATTAAGGCACACCACATTGTCAAATTCATCATACACTTTGATTTCAGTTTCGTTAGTCTCCATGCATGAAGGTAAGAGTTATTTTGGGGCTCAGCTCGTTCCTAGGAAAAGTAAACGCGATCAGCCACAAACAACATATGTCGCAAGCGATGGGGAACTCGATATAAGACCACAACCATTTAAGATTATACATGATTCAAAGTCTTCTATCAAGACTACATGGCGCTTTTAGGACAATAGGTTCTGATGTCTTAGTGATTTGTTTATAGGTTTGTGCTTTTCTTTTGTATTTCTTTATTTGAATATTATGATTTTTTTCTCCGTTTTCCGATACTTCTACTATTATGGTTTTCTCTGTTTTAAGGATGCTGTTGTTGGAGGAAACATTGAAGAAGAAAGGATTATAGGAAGCAAAAAAAGGAAAACTTGTACAAGAAAAAAAACGTTTTATTATCACAATTAATCGCACTTCTGCTACATTTAATACATATTTATATACACTACAAGATAACTTTTGTAACCTTTTAAGACAGGGATTCACGGCAGCCCTTTAATACATGTTTAGTCTTGTAACTGCTATAACTGCCAATAAATATTATACTTACTTAAGATTGACCAAATTTTCCTTGTGTAGCTTATTTCGTTCAACATTCTCCCTTAAGCTAGACAAGGAAAACACCAAACTCTTACTTCAACTTCTTGAAATAACCAAACCTTTAAGGTCTTTATAGACATTTCTGTCACTTGTTTTGAATAAAGAAACTCCATGATATTTTCAACATCAAAGCGTCATGGGATTAATCTCGAACTTCATATTCTTTACGAACCTTTGGTTGTAACATAGAAAATGGTAACATGAACTGTTCTTCACTAAGAACAAAACAGAGCCTTTCATTAATCTCACTCATCATCGAACTCTTAAAAAAAGACTTCAATCATTCCACCGGAACACTGCTTGCATTTTTGCTAAGAATAGATGTACATAATCAAGCTTTTGATTGAGATATATTTTCCTTTGAGACTGGTACAAAGGGTGCACAAAACTCTTTTGTCCTCTATCAGATATTTCTTTATTTTATTATGTTGACTTCATCTACACTTTTGCCGAAAGACATAATTAAACACCATGCTTTATTGTTTGATTTTCCATCAAATGAAATAGTTGTCAATTTGAGTAAAATATAAGATAACCATGCTTGGTCATCCTTATTATCACATGTATCCTCATATATACTTATATTAAATCTCCTGTCCTTTCACGATGACAGGCTAGATGCCTCTTTTCTTAAAGCCAATCTCTTTTAAAACTACATGTCTCTTTTAACACTACACCTAATGTAGAGTATTGTCTTCTCTTTTTTTTTGGCTACACATCACCAAACAAAATACCACCAACTACAACTATATGGGACTCACCAATAGATTTGATGCTATCATCAGACCTTTATATTTTGATGGCCCGTAGTCTTTGCAACTCTTCTGTAAGACCCTAATTCCGGGAAGTCCAAGTTTTGGGTGTTAAAGAGTCAAAGTTTGCGGATTAAACGGAGCAAAAACTTGGAATTGGTGGGGCAGAGGATTAGCGGCGCTAATCCTTTATATTAGCGTCGCTAATATGTGTTCAGCTGGGTGGGTTTGCACGATCTCCGGTTAGCGGCGCTAACTAACTTCTGAATATGGGCCAAAACCTTAGATTTTGAAGTTTGGGCCACTTATAAGGGTGGGGAACCCAAGGGCAGCTGCCATATGCAAACTCGTGATTTTCCCTCTCTAGGCCATATGGAGTGATTTTTGATGATCTTGGTATTCTAGGATGGATTTTTGAAGAGTTTATGATGCTGTGAAGATACAAGGTGTTGCTAAGAAGCTTTGTTCAAGAGAAGATCAACTAAAGCCCTTGTTTCTGGGCCATTGTGAGTAAAGTTCCCACCTTTGTGCATTTTTATGGTTCTTCTTATGATTTAAGTGGGTTTTTATGGATTATATTAGTGTAATGGTCCCTTTTGGTGTTTATCTATGGTTGGGAAGGATAAAGTTTGGAACTTTATGCCTCAAGGTCTGATTTAAGAACCATTAGGTTGGTTCAGAGAGTAAGCCAAACTCTCTTTGGTGATTTTGGTTAGTTTTGGACCATTTTGGACTTGAATCTTCTTGAGCTAGCAAGGTTATGTTTGGAAGTTAAAGTTAAGATTTTTATGGACTTAGGGACTGTTTGGAAGGTCCCTGGAAGGATTAAGGCCTTGGCTGAATGAATTAAGAGCTTAATGGACTTTTGAGACTGTTCATAGTTAGCGACGCTAACTAGGGAAGTTAGCGGCACTAACTGTGCCTGTTGACTTTTGTTGACTTTGACATTTGACCGTTGACTTTTTAACCAGTTTGATTTTTGGTCAAACTTGAGGGTTTTGGATATCAGTCTTAGAGGTTTATCTTGTTTAGGAATTAGGAAGTTCTAAGTGGAGTTTATCCTTATTATGAGGTTTGCGCTGTAAGGATCTGAAGACTCGCGTGTGGAACTGAAGGGTTTCTATGCAATAAATGAACACAAAATATTCCTAAGGTTCACATGCAACCCTAATAAGATCTATGTTTTCTTCTATGAAGATTAGAACTAAAAACCTAAAGGATACAATTCAATTCTAAAGAAGAATTAGGAAAACCAACCTTTGATCTTATGATCCTTCAAGCAAGCAGCAAAAGAATCCTGCCTCAAATGCAAATCACACCTAAGTGATGGAAGAATCAGTCCAGCAGAGTAATTCCAGAGAGAGGGAGGTGTGGGATTTAGGGCACCCAGGGGGTTCCTTATATAGCCTCCTAGGGTTACACCTGAAACCTTAGAAAGCCTCTAAGTGGACAAGGCTTTTGGACACTTGGACCAGACTCCCCAAAACCCTAATAGGGTTTCGCCAAAACCCTGGAGGCTCCTCCAGGGTGGCGCCAACTTTGCCCCAGGTTTTTAACTGGCCAGTTATTCAACTATTGAATAAATGCCAAACCAGTCCCTGCACCTTTTAATTAATTAATTTAATCACTGAATTAAATCCAATTAATTCTAGATTAAATCTTAATTAATTATTATAGTTTCTAATTAATATATTAACACTTAAATATATTAATAAACCATATATATATTTCCTATTGATTTATTATACAATGAATAAACTATTCTCTCTACTGAACTATATATCTATCATACATCTATGAGGGCAACCCAAATGGACTTTGCTTTTATTCATAAGATAAATACAATTATAAGTCATGGCTTAGACATCTAATCCAACAGTCTCCCACTTGGATAAGTCTATGACTTTAATTGTCTGAACTCTGACCCAGTCAGTTCTGTCCAAAGATAAGTGATCTGATGATCCTCCGTCCAACAGGATATTTTCAGACTCAAGACATGGACTAACATCAATCTTGGTCTGACACTCTGTTTCTCGATTTCTGATTTGCATATGACTTTAGAGACTACTAATTGAACACATCAATTTAGTCCTGGTTGGCCAACACTTTCAGTCAACTTCAAAATCATCGAGAGGCCTACAGATATCTGTTTCCCATCGGGTCAGGGGACGGATAAGTTTCGACTTATATGTCCATATCTTTTGCGGGTCCAAATACATACAACAATGCGTTTTATAACACCGAGTTACTGGTGCGTTTTCGCATTGTCAATAAGCACTTGTATCGCAAATAATAGATCATATCTCTCCACTTAAAGATCACCGGATATTATCATCTTAACATTGCTCGTGATATAATCCATGAAGCAATCTGTTAAGCGCGGGTTTATCCAATACTCAAATCTCTATTTTCTAAGTACTCACGAACGTTGCAGCAGTCTTACTGCAATGTCTAACTCTTTAGACAGTCTGTAACCAATTCATGATAGTCTTAGTTCATACTTACTTCCTAACAGTATGATCGACTGTGGAGTTTTAAATAATCTAATTATTAAGGAAGTTAAACATGCAAATATAGAAACACAAAAATAAACAATTGACAAAGGCAGTAACAATACTCATTTATAAATCTCAATTATAAAATCACCGAGTCAATTACATTTATACTGTTACAAGTTTCTAATCTATCTAATTACTAAAACTAATATCATCCTTCAATCCAATGCTCCGAGCATGCCGATTGTGCTTGATCCTATTCAGAGCCTTAGTCAAAGGATCTGCAGGATTGTCTTCTGATGATACTCGCTTAACCAGTAAGTGCCCTTCTTCTACTTGATCTGGAATGTAGTGGTACTTTCTTTCGATATGCCTGGACTTTCCATGGTCTCGCGGTTCCTTTGTCAAGGCGACCGCTCCTTCATTATCGCAGAAAAGTTCCACCGGCTCCTGAATGCTCGGGACAACTCCAAGGTCCCCGATGAAGTTCTTCAGCCAAGCCGCTTCCTTAGACGCTTCACTTGCTGCGATGTACTCTGATTTGCACGTTGAATCAGCCACCGTTTCCTGCTTGGAACTTTTCCAAGTGACTTCTCCACCGTTCAAAAGAAATACCCAGCCCGACTGGGACCGTCCACTGTCCCTATCTGTCTGGAAGCTGGCATCTGTATATCCACTCACTTTTAACTCATCACTGCCACCAAGTACTAATACCATATTCTTTATCCTTCGCAGATACTTGAGTATGTTCTTGACTGCAATCCAATGTGTTTTTCCAGGATTACCCTAGAACCGACTAACCATGCTCAGTGCATAGGATACGTCGGGACGAGTACATGTCATAGCGTACATGATCGACCCTACTGCCGAAGCATAAGGTACCCGACTCATTTCAGCTATTTCCTCATCGGTACTCGGACTTTGAGTCTTACTCAATTTAGTATTACTTTGGATTGGTAACTCTCCCTTTTTGGAATTTTCCATGTTAAATCTCTTTAACACCTTTTCCAAATATGTACACTGGCTTAAACCTATCAATTTTCTCTTTCTATCTCTAAGTATTCTTATCCCGAGAATATAAGCCGCTTCCCCTAGGTCTTTCATGGCGAAACACTTCCCGAGCCAAGCCTTAACATTTTGCAAGGTCGGAATGTCGCTTCCCATGAGCAGTATGTCATCAACATACAGCACCAGGAAGGTGACTATACTCCCACTAGCCTTGACATATACACAGGACTCATCCTCACTCCTAGAGAAGCCAAACTCTTTGACTTTCTCATGGAAGCAAAGATTCCAGCTGCGAGATGCTTGCTTCAATCCGTAGATTGATCTTTCAAGCTTACATACTTTATCAGGGTGCTTTGTGTCCACAAAACCTTCTGGCTGACTCATGTAAACATCTTCAGTCAGTTTCCCGTTAAGGAAAGCGGTTTTGACATCCATCTGCCACATTTCATAATCATGAAACGCAGCTATGGCAAGCATTATCCTGATTGACTTAATCTTGGCTACTGGTGAGAAAGTTTCATCATAGTCAACCCCCGGGGTTTGAGTGAATCCCTTCGCAACCAGCCGAGCTTTATAAGTATGCACTTTTCCATCCATGTCTGTCTTCTTTTTGAAGATCCACTTGCATCCGACTGTCTTTCGACCCGGTACATTGTCAACCAAGTTCCAAACTTGATTGTCATACATGGACTTTATCTCGCTGTCTATTGCCTCTTTCCATTTTGCAGACTCGGGGCCTGCCACTGCTTCACGGTAGTTAGCCGGCTCATCCAAATTAGTCAATGTACGATCACTGACTAACGTGTCTTCGTCCGAAGTAATATGGAAACCATAGAACTCGGGCGGCATGCTAACTATACCTGAACGCCTAAGGGGCAACGAAATGTCGGTGGGTCCAACAGGAACTTCTTCCTCATGTTGGTAGCTAGTTTCTTCCAAGGTTGTATCATCGGGCGTCTCCTGAATTTCTTCGAGATCGATCGTACTCCCACTGTCCTCTTTGGATATGATTTCTCTCTCTCGAAATAACCCCCGTCTTGCTACAAAGACCACGTCCTCGCTCGGTCTGTAGAACAAGTATCCAAAAGACTGTTTCGGGTATCCGATGAAGTAACACCTTTCACTTCTTTCTGCAAGCTTATCTGAAGTATCTCGTCTCACGAATGCTTCACAGCCACAGACTTTGATGTGTGCCAACGAGGGAACTTTCCCCGTCCACATCTCGTGCGGTGTTTTCGCAACGTTCTTGGTTGGGACAAGATTTAGGATATGGGCGGCAGTCTCTAAGGCATACCCCCAGAAATGGATTGGAAGTGAGGCTCGACTCATCATGGAACGAACCATGTCCAACAAGGTTCGGTTTTGCCTCTCAGCAACACCATTCAGCTGAGGTGTTCTTGGAGGCGACAACTGTGAAACAATTCCACATTCCTTGAGGTAATTGAGAAACTCGATACTAAGATACTCACCGCCTCTGTCGGATCTAAGGATCTTTATCTTTCTGCCCAATTGATTTTCCGCTTCATTCTTAAACTCTTTGAACTTTTCAAAGGTATCCGACTTATACTTGATTAAGTAGACATACCCATATCTACTAAAATCGTCGGTAAAGGTCACATAGAACCGCGTGCCATCTTTAGTGGTTGTTCTGAAGGGACCACACACATCTGTGTGTATGATATCCAACAGACCTTCACCTTTTTCAAAGGAACCTTTGAATGGTGATTTTGTCATCTTGCCAAGTAAGCAAGATTCGTATACATCATCCGACCCGAGGTCGAATGATTCCAACACTCCATCCTTTTGGAGTTGGGCGATGCGTTTCTTGTTTATATGGCCAAGGCGACAATGCCACATACATGCCTTTTCTATACCGCTTGAAGCATCAATAGCTAAAACATTTTTACCATAATTATCAACACACATAATAGATTCATACACTCCATCACAAGGCATAGCATTAAATATGAAAACATTATTTTGAAAACTGAAATTGAACCATTCAATTTATTAAACTCGTAATAAAAGCCTTGTTTAAACATTGCATGAAATGAAATTATGTTCTTTGCCATATCAGGCGCATAACAACAATTTTGTAAATCTAATCTAACTCCACTACTCAGCATCAGTCCATAAACTCCGATCTTGGCAACAGGCGACGTTCGCCTATTCCCCATGACCAGGTTCAGTCTGCCATGCTCTAGCTCCCTACTTTCCTCTAGGCCCTGCAAATCAGAACAGATATGAAAACCACATCCTGTATCAAGGACCCATGAACGGGAAAAAGATGAGTTATTAGATATATAATACGTACCTGCCTGTGACGGTTTCACTTTACCGTCCTTGACGTCCTGCAGATACGTTGGGCAGCTCCTCTTCCAATGACCCTTCTGCTTGCAGTAAAAGCAGTCGGCCTCTTTGGGGTTCCGAACATGTGGAATTCTGGAAGACTTACCTTTCGGGGCACCGCTAGATGACCAAACATGAGTCTTTTCCCTCCAGTTCTGCTTAGGATGGCCTTTCCATTTCTTTCCCTTTCCGAAGCCAATAGCCAGGACAGGCGGGTTGACAAGGAGCACAACCTTTCCCTTCATCCCGTCCTCAGCCGTATGAAGCATGCGGTGTAACTCAGCTAGATTTTCCTGGTTGTTGATCAAATGATACGCCAGTGTGAACTGGTCATAAGAACTGGGCAAGGAGTTTAGCACTATGTCAACTGCTAAATCCTCATGGACAGGCATCTCCAGTTTTCTAAGCCTTTCCACATAACCATGCATCCTCTGCACATGTGCACAGATGGACTCGCCCTCCTTGGGCTTGCTGTTAGTGAAAGCTTTTACAACCTCACGCCTTTCGATACGCTCTTGCTTGCAGAACCTTTCCGCGAGCTCTTTGTGCATCTTGTAAGGCCTATAGTCCTCATAGATACGCTGCAATTCATGGTTCATAATAACGATCATGATGCAAGTCACTTTGGTTGCATCATCAGAATGTTTAGTGTACGCAGCGATTTCCTCGGGAGTGGCGGTTTCAGTGTCCACATCAACAAGCTCGGTTTCCAGAACATACTCTTTATATTCAAACCTTAAAGCCATTTTGATGTTGCGGATCCAGTCATTATAGTTGGTGCCGTCCAACGTCACCTTTGAGCATAATGACAAAATCGAGGTGACATTACTGGGGTTTGAGTGGGGAACGGATTGGTCAGAAGACATCTGAACAAGAAGAAGGTAGTTTTAATTAGATATGATAATAATAATAATCCTCATATTCACCCAAGAATAAATATAAGGCTAGGATCCTACAATAACAATCTATAATACCGAAAAGGGATGCCGTAATCAATATTGTAAATTTTATAAGGTAGGCGAATGACGATTCAGCCAATTCCACCGCGGAAACATAATCATATTATAATGAAATTCCTAGTTTCTTTGAGATTTACCGAATTGTTCGACAGCATGTTTTAATCTCGGGAATGCCCCGCTGTTTGTGACTGGGATACCGAGGATCACAAACCGGGTGTGAATAACCATGCAAATAGCTTGGTACTCTTGAAGTCAATTGTCATCTCAAATTAAAGTGCCGGTTATCTACACACGCTCCGTTAACAATGACAAAATCAAGAAACCCATTGTGACTCTTTGCGGACCCCAGTTGGCGTGCCGGTAAACCACACACGCTCCACCAACGTTCCACAAAGTGCAATGTGCAATTTCATGGATTAGCACCAATTCACATTTTTAACCTAAAGTAACTAGATTGGGGTTTGTTTTAAGGTTCTAGTACTTTCAATTATAGCATTATACTTTTAAGAGGCTTTAGCGGTTCTATCATACCCGTTCAGCTAACGACACTCGACTGACCAGGAGAGCGGTGGGCAAGAGTAGATACCCATTAGACTAACATTTTATAGTCAGTCGCCTTATACCCTCTTCTGATGACAGTTTTGTGAATGAGGCTTACTAGCGGTAGACTAACCAATTTTCTTATATATATTAAATTAACTTTTAATCATAAATACATATAAGATATATTTTAATCTTATTAAAATGTTTAAGAATTAATTTTATCTTAATTTTCGCAAATTTTAACTAATTTTTGAAAATTTTAATTAATTCTTTAAACCGATTTAATTGGTCTTTTAATTAATCAATTAATCAAATTAATTAAATCTAGGATAGATATTGTCAAATTAATCAAATTAATTATCTATTATGGTCCCTATGGTGATCGAAATTAGCAAGGCACACAAAAGGGTTCAAGTTATTTCAATTATTCCAATTACCAAAAATAACAACATACTTTATGGCAAGCAAATCAAGCAACCAAAAGGGGGGACCAAAGGGGATGGCGGCGAGGGTTAGGAAACCCTAGCCTTGAAATCGACAAGGCCATCTCTAAGGGTTTAATTTTCGCCAAAAACCCTTAGGCACAAAACAATTCATGCAGTTCAAATCAATTCACAAGAAAACAACCTGAGCTCTGATACCACTGAAGGGTTTCTATGCAATCAATGAACACAAAATATTCCTAAGGTTCACATGCAACCCTAATAAGATCTATGTTTTCTTCTATGAAGATTAGAACTAAAAACCTAAAGGATACAATTCAACTCTAAAGAAGAATTAGGAAAACCAACCTTTGATCTTATGATCCTTCAAGCAAGCAGCAAAAGAATCCTGCCTCAAATGCAAGT
Source organism: Cichorium intybus (assembly GCA_023525715.1). NCBI lineage: Eukaryota > Viridiplantae > Streptophyta > Magnoliopsida > Asterales > Asteraceae > Cichorium > Cichorium intybus. Next base: position 73,425,670 of record CM042011.1, read on the forward strand.
CACACCCAAGTGATGGAAGAATCAGTCCAGTAGAGTAATTCCAGAGAGAGGGACGCGTGGGATTTAGGGCACCCACGGGGTTCCTTATATAGCCTCCTAGGGATACACCTGAAACCCTAGAAAGCCTCCAAGTGGAAAAGGCTTTTGGACACTTGGACCAGACTCCCCAAAACCCTAATAGGGTTTCACCAAAACCCTGGAGGCTCCTCCAGGGTGGCGCCAACTTTGCCCCAGGTTTTTACTTGGCCAGTTATTCAACTATTGAATAAATGCCAAACCAGTCCCTGCACCTTTTAATTAATTAATTTAATCACTGAATTAAATCCAATTAATTCTAGATTAAATCTTAATTAATTATTATAGTTTCTAATTAATATATTAACACTTAAATATATTAATAAACCATATATATATTTCCTATTGATTTATTATACAATAAATCAACTATTCTCTCTACTGAACTATATATCTATCCTCCATTTATGAGGGCAACCCAAATGGACTTTGCTTTTATTCATAAGATAAATACAATTATAAGTCATGGCTTAGACACCTAATCCAACAGGAACGCTGTTGGGCTTTGCGGATCAGGTGAGTCTTACGTTATTTGATTGTTGACTTAATGATAGGAACTTAATTACTATGTGTAGCAACGTGTGGTAGCTAGGAGTGCCTTACGTTATTTGACTGTTGAGCTGATGATAGGAACCCGTTGGGTTAGGCTGTATGCTTAGGCTGTTGTGCTTATATGTCACGATCGTTGGATTCGTTCCGACGACTGAAGAATGAGTTGATCGATCTGGGGTTACTACATGACAAAGGACGATGCATGACCGGTCGTACCTGGGCACAAGAAGATCAAAGAATGAGTTGATTCGGTGGCGGATGAAACGGGACAGGCTCGTGAGTTCTTAGCCGAGGCGGATCGGGGTAGGCCCGAGAGCCAGGTTGTTCGGGGCAAGCTTGGAGACCTTGTGTGATTGTTTTTATGTGATGAAGCGTGTGGTATTTTGGGGAACTCACTAAGCTTTGTGCTTACTCTTTCACCCTAACTGTTTTTCAGGTATTTGCTGGCTTGAGCTTGGAGCACGACACGACTGTACCGCATCTAAGGTTTTGATAATCAAGTCTTCCGCTGGATAATGTTTGTAAATGTTTTTGTTAAACACGATTTAAATGTTTTAAATACTAAGTTTTAATTTGGATGGTTTTTATTGGTTAACCTGTTTTGTGTATTTGACCCGTTTTGAAAACGAAAAATTTATTACGGAATTTGGGACGTTGCATCCATGAATCCCCCATTTAGGTAAACCTGTAGCCGTAGCCGGAAGGTAATAATGGATCTATAAGCGTGTGGTTTCTCTTTAAACTTTAAAAAGACGTTTTTCTTGGAAATAAGTATTCCAACTTTTTGTTAACTTTTCCAGTTTTTTTTGTTCTTTTATTTATAGGGTGCCTTTAGGACATATGTTATAGTTTTTTTTTGTTAATTTTTCATAATTTCTTTTTATTTTGCTTTCTTTTAGTTATAACACTAGTTCCTTTTTATGTTTTCAAACTTTGTAATAATAAAATACATTTATCAAAACAGTTTTTTATTTTTTATTTTTTTCGATCAAATTCTGTTTTAATTTAATCTTTATATCACATAAATAACGTATTACATAAAGACGTTGGGCAAACGGGCAACAAGCTGCGCCGCTAGCCCTTTTTGAATGGCAAAGCTGATACGCTTAAAAACAAAATCCAAAGATCTAAGGGACATGATGGTACTATGCATAACCCGTTGAACTCTGTTGAGTAGCTCCACAGCTTCAGGTGCGTGAAAACCAAAGGTATCAAAAGCGAAAGAGATAAACACATGTTGATTCTCACTTTTATTTTAGCCCTCAATTTTATTTTTTTACAAACCTAATATCTTGTTTATTGGTTAGCCCTTTATTGGTTAGCTAATTAGAATTTTCATTTTAGCCCTCAATTTTATTAATATCTTGTTTATTCATCTTATACCTTTTATTTTTTATAGTTTTAACCTCAATTTTATTTTTTTACAAACCTAATTTGTTTCATAGAATTTTGTCAATTGAAAATTTCATATTATCTCAACTTTTGTAATATCTCATTTATTCATCCCGTAACTCGTCCTTTTTACAATTTATCCCAAATTTATTTTTACAAGCCTGGTTTTTTCTTATAGTTTTGTCAAAGTTTTAATCTTTTTATCATATGGTTTTACGAACTTATTTTTATACTTTTTTAGTTTTACATTTATTTTAAACACAGTTTTTTTAAAAAAAAAAAATATTATACAAACTTACTTATTTTCCATACTTTTATGTATATATGTTTTTTAAGAGTTTTCCGTTTTTACAAATTAATATTTAAGTTTCTTTTTCATGCTTTTCAATGTATTTGGTAAATAGTATATTTTAAACGAATACAGGGTCTTTGCTGCTATGTGCGGGATGTATATCCTAGTACAAATAAATGGGCTAATATTACATAATAAACAATACACTAGCACATTCTTTCTTCTTTTTATGAGGAATTTTGGTCCACAAACATTCATAGTTGTCTTTAAATATCATATGACATTCCGATCTTCACCCTTTTTATGAGGAATTTCGAACATACTGAGCATAATCGATGAAAATTTTCTTTCCCATTGAAGACCATACCCTAAAAACAATGTCATGCCAAGATTTGTCTAGTCTCACGACATATGCATCAGCCTAACAAACTTCTTGTTTTTTTTTTTGGAAATCTATCAAATAGATTTGATGAAATCCTTTGAATGGTTCATTCGAAATCTTCTCAAATGGTACATTTTCATCGCACGCATCCGTTTACCCATACCTCATCACAAACTTGATAAGTCATTTGGCTTCACTTTTCAAAACAAGAACCTACCTTCTTCTGGTGTAGCCCTACTAATCGACAACTACTTTTTGGAAACAAACACAAGATTCGAATGCAAAGCAGGCACATTTTCAACATAATGTTTAATGATCAGTGGAATGCCAAGAGCGAGCTCTGAGTAAAAGATTGCTAGTCCTCCCATATGATTGATGTTGGTGTGGTTACCAATATCCTTTATGACTTCTTGTGACACATTGTTGTCGAGCTCATACTTGTATTTTGAGTGGTAAACATAAGTCCAAGTGCATATTATGAACATTAGAACCGATGCAAACTAAAATGGCAAGTATCTGCCTTCACTGAACTTGTAATGAACTTAGGTTAATTAAATGTTCTTTTTGAAACGACATTATAATAAATGAAGGCCTAACTACCCAAAAGCTAGTGCAAGAAGGGCTTTACATTGATTTACAGGTGAGCTTAATTAGAGTACTTAAGCCACATATAGTAATCAAAATTACATATTCTATCCCTACCCTAGATCCAACTAAAGGCCTTCAAGATTCTATTATGAACTAGGGTCTCCACACACCCCTTATCAATATGGAAAAAAAATCCTATTTTTGGTGGCCACAACTCCCAAAAAATAGTAGTTGTAACCACTTCAAGAATCATTATTTTATTGTATTGGAACCCTAAAGTTGAGAAATCTCTGTAATCTAGGTCATTACAACAATCCAAGTTACCCAAAATTTACCCCACACGACTTTTGCGAACGAACAAACAAAAAAGTAAAGGGTGAAGGAGTTTGACCTTTTTTCGGTCCTAGTATCAGATGCAATTGATTTTTCTCTTCTCAAGCAATATAGATAAAATTAATGTGATCTTAAAAATATTCTAGTTATATATAGAACCACACATCAATTTTATTATTAGTGTTTGTTACGATAATATATGCGGATTTAATGACACAGAAATAAGAATAACATAATCAACAAGATGTGTTTTCGGTGTAAAAATAGTAATATATGATTACATCTTTGAGCACACCTAACAAATGAGCAAGACATGCCTATACGTAGGTGTGTGTACAAGTATAAATCATACACATATCATAAAAGGTCATTGTCATCGTCCATGAATCGCTTGGAACCCAAATTTCTTCCCCTCAAAGCTTGGAATGGAATACAATACACAACGATCCGAAGCAATAAACTAGAAAATATGAAATCCAAAAATGACATCATGATGAGAAGAAATGATGAAGAGACCCACAAACTCAACTCTTCAATATTTCTCAAATTGGGTTCTAAGATATGTAACAATACAAAGCGAGATCTAAAGGGATTAATCATCCTTGAGCTTCAAAAGTAATCCAAAAAATAAGCAAGAATCGAAACCTGTCATAAAAACTCACTACAGAATCAAATTTCCGAATTACTTCTATGCTTCCTAAGACGATTAAGAACTCCCCCTCAATGTCACAATAGTCTTCAAAATAATCCATGAAGAACATTTGCTAATGGCATGAACACCGTGCGAACAATGCCATGTCACAAATCAAAATCCAAATTCTTAATGAGACAAGATTAAAATAAAACAAAATCGAGCCAACAATGTCCATGGTCATTGCAAAACATACTTTAATGGGCTCATTCAGACCCAAGAAAATACCCAATTTCAATAATTCTTTCCTAAGCTTCAGAAAGGGTTGGGACATTCAACAATTGGACGTTAATAATGCTTTCTTACACAGTGATTTACACGAAGAGGTGTTTATGAAGCTTCCACATGGTTATCATGTTGATACTCCTAATCTAGTTTGCAAATTAAACAAGTCTCTATATGGTTTGAAACAAGAATCTCGTGAATGATATGCTTAATTGACTCATGCTCTACACAACCAAGGTTACATTCATTCCAAGAATGATTATTCTTTGTTTCTGAAAAGGATTAATGGTAATATTATCATTGTGGCTGTCTATGTAGACGATATTCTCATTACCGATGACAATGCTGAGGAAATTGCTTCTTTAAAAACCTTTCTAAATGATCAATTCTGGATTAAAGATGTGGGTACAGTCAATTTCTTTCTTGGTCTTGTATTTACAAAATCTTTCAATGGTATGATTGTTCATCAAAGTAAATTCATACATGAATTACTTTCTCATTATCTAATTGATGACAATACTATTGTTTCTACACCTCTACCAAACAAGACCAAATTACAATCCAAACTTGACATTCCTCTTGAAGATCCAACCATACTAAGAAAATTAATCGGAAAGTTGATTTTTTTAGTTCATACTAGACCTGTACTTGCTTATTCTGTTCAATATCTGAGTCAATTCAATCAACATCCGAATGAAGATCATTATGAAACAGCTTTACATGTATTAAGATATTTGAAATCTTCTATGGCTCAAGGGTTGTTCTTTAACAAAGATTCTATGGCTTAAGCATTGATGCTTACTGTGACTCAGATTGGGCTTCTTGTCCACTTACAAGAAGGTCTGTAAGTGGTTTCTTCATTATGTTTGGAGGTTCACCTCTCTCTTGGAAGTCTAAAAAGCAAGCTATTGTTTCTTTATCATCCGTAGAAGCTGAATATCGATCAATACGTAGAGTGTGTTCGGAATTAGCATGGTTAACTCGGTTGTTTAATGAATTTGGCATTATTGATATTACTCCTATTCCACTTAAGTGTGACAACCAAGTAGCTATACTCGTTGCGTCTAATCGAGTTTTTCACGAGAGGACTAAACATATTGAATTAGATTGCCACTTTGTTCGAGAAAATTAATGGTCTGATTTCTTTATCCCATGTTCGAACAAAGATCCTGTTAGCGGATGTTCTTATAAAACATTTATCTGGTCCTCTTCATATTGATGTTATTTCCAAGTTGAATTTACAACCTTCAGCTTGAGGGGATGTTGGATTACAAGTCTGTTATTTCAATTATTAATTGTTTGTAACTATAAGGGCATTTACATCATAATGAGTAGAAAGTTGTTAAAGTAGTTATTTATGTTTCATAGCTTGTAATATGTATAATCACTTTCTAAGTTGTTTTTTGGTGACTAATAAGTAAACATTCACACAAATCTCTTCATTTCATCAGATTTAACAATCGACAACAACTTGGTGGAAACAAACACAATAGTCTAATGCAAAGCAGGCACATCTTCAACATAATGTTTAAAGATTAGGGGAACGCCATTAGCGAACTCTGAGTAGAAGACTGCTAGTCCTCCCATATGATTGATGTTCAACATAATGTTTAAATATTGGGGGAATGCCATTGGTGAACTCTGAGTAGAAGACTGCTAGTCCTCCCATACGATTGATGTTGGTGTGGTTACCGATCTCATTTATGACTTCTTGTGACACCTTGTTGTCGAGCTCATACTTGTATTTTAGGCGGTAGACATAGTTCCAAGTTCACATTATGAACATTAATACCAAAGTGAATGAAAATGGTAGGTAACCCACTTCACTGAACTTGTAGAGAACCGAGGTTAGACGTATGTTTTGAGTAGTTTTGAATGTGACGGTAACAAGGACACATCATATCATAAGAAGGTAGTTTATTTATGGTATGTATGTTTGTCCTTAGTACGTTGCCGATGTATGAACTACTTGAATATGCGGTAAGGCTGAGGGACTGTTTAATAGTCAAGAAGGTCCTCGATATCATCATCTGGCTTGCTATTATTGCTACCATATCATACTCTGAGATCAGCAAACATGGTCGCGGCTCCTGTTACATTGTAGCCACATAGTGAGAAACTGTAAGAAAATCTTTATAAAGTAGTACCGGTAATAGCCCCGAACAATGCCACCAATTGAAGTCCAGACATACTTTTGGTTTCATTTGAAGTAAGCCATGATGTATCAACAATTTATGGCTTTCACGACAAAAGGGACGCACATAAAGAAATTATTACACATTTATAATATAGCTATTTATAAATAGCTATGCAACTTAACAAACTTGAAATATAGACTTAAACTTGAAACATCTGTAATTAATCTAGAAATGTTAAACTCAATGTTTTTTAACGGCTAACACACACACGACTCTAATGTTCTCCTAAAGTTACATATTTTTTCCACGATAGGACTTCAACTTTCAACCTTTTGAGGAGAGACATTTTTAACACAAATATCGTTAGCCCAAAGAACCTTTGGTGTATAAACTCAATCTTAAGGGACAAAGCAGCATACATGATTCATTAACACCAAATTTGATGTTAATAAATTGTATACCACCGGGTGTTATACTATTGAAACACCAATGTTTATGTAAGAAATGGTATTGGGATGAAGTAAGTTTACACCAAAAAGTATGTTAACACCAAATTTGGTGTTGGGTAGGAGAAGACCTAAGTTTCTAGCTATGTTCGCTCTCTCTCCATTGATTACGTTGTAAAACTAATAACATGATAATATATATAGATGATTGAGTGTCTTTTTTTTGGATTGTTGGGTCATGCTTTTGTCTATTTATTACCCTAATTAATATAAGGTCATGCTCTTGTCCTTTTATGCCTAACGTCAACTCACCCTCTTTGCATGTTCCCAAATATGCACAATTCTAATGCCAAATATATCCGAATATTATGGTCCTAATTTTATTTATCGTCGGGCTGCCATTCAAATTTAGCTATTCAAAATAGCATTAACATTTTACAGGTTATTAGGAGCAAACTTGCAGGTTGATTTACTTCATAATTAAAATACACAAAAATGATTGATTAATAAATCACATGCATACTCGGTGTATATTACGATTCGTTACTTCCTTTTTCTACTTTCCTTTAATCACTAACATGCATTATGTAAAATAGAAAAATAAGAGAACATGTAAGTTTGAATCCAAAAGCTATCCAATCCTCAAGGGATCATCTTTTCTTTATCTCGCTGGAGTTATGAAATTGTAAAACCGAAAACTGTTATATGCTAAAAATGTGAACAATAAAATATTAGTTAGATATTATCAAGTTCATTTTTAAGTTAAACAACGTGTTTTGAGTGTTTCATACCTAAACTTATTCTAGACTCATACACACACACGCGACCTGAGGGCATGGGTTAAGCAAATACCATTCTATATAAATTTTAACTATTTATAACATCTTAATTGTAAAAATTCATATCAAACCCTAAAAAAATTCTAACGATTTACTAACAAAAATCAATATAAACCCTAACAGTACAATGATTTTAACAAACAAAAAACTCAACTAATTCAACAAAAAAATCCAAAAGAATAAAAAAGTTAGTATTTTACCTTTTTTTTTTTAAAAAAAGTTGTAGAATGTGGACAATGTGTATCATATCTTGAGAAAGGAAGGTGGAGCTTGAACTCCGGCAACCTTCGATGACAAGAAAGACAGGAAAAAACCGAGGATTCTAGTGGTGGTGGGTGGTATCGCGCAGGAGCAGGAGCATTTGTTAGGACAGTAAACACGGATTTGATGATGCGAAAATAAGAATGACATAATCAACAAGATCTGTTTTCAGTGTCAAAAATAATAATCTATTATTGTGAAGAAATTACATAAAGGATATAGATCTATATTAAGATAATCTATGAATGAAAACTCATAACTCTCTATAATTACATCTTTGAGCACACCTAATAAATGAGTAAGATATATATATATATATATATATATATATATATATATATATATATATATATATATATATATATATATATATATATATATATATATATATATATATATATATATATATATATATATATATATATATATATATATATATATATATATACTAGTTGTAAGACCCGTGTATTACACGGGATGATACAAAATAATTATTAAATAAAAAAACCTAAACACTAATAATTATGTATAACAAATTCTCGAATGAAATTTTTGGATATATACATTATTAAATTAAATACTACAACATAATGTTGATAAACTTTGAACAATTATAACAAATTACAAATTTTGAAATACTTTTTTTGAATACAACATTTGTTGTTCTATTGCTAAGTTTACCGTCGTCTAAAATTAACATTTTTAATCTATCTTTACTTTTAACTCTCGAAAATATAACATACAACTTGTCGTGTGTGAAGACTGGTTGTCTCAGAAACAAACACACCTTTGATAGCGATTGCCGTTGACTATTATTTATTGTCATTGCAAAACATACAATCAATGGAAATTGTTTTCTTTGAAATTTGAAAGAAAATTCTTCTATCTGAAGGTCTCAAAGACATTTTTGGAATAAACGTACGATTTCCAATATTATTTCAAGATATAATCTCTATTTCTATAACACGATTACCCAATAATATTGCTTCACTGCTAGGTGTGTAACCGCGCAATACGACGACATCATTAGTATGTTGATGTTTTCAATTAAAATTAAAGTATGTAGTTTTCAATTAGAATATATTGTGTACTTATTATAATATATCGTTTCATAAAATATTTTAGAATTTTTGTATTCATTTATGAATATAACATGTTTCATTTTAGAATATATATTTATACGAAATTGATCAATAATAGTGAATAGTAAAAATGAGCCATCAATAAAACTTTTTAACGACGGAATTTGTAAAGGTTTACCGATAGATTTTGCATCACTAATATATTAAACGTAAATTTTTTACGTTCATGCATTTTGAATACCTTTAAGGCCGACCCTGGTGCGTGCGTGCATGCGCGTGTGTGCCGTGTTTTTTATTAATATGTTAAATATTTTAATTCTATTATGGAAATTAGTTATTATATTTTTAATAGACATAATAAATCAAAGGTTATCCAAACTTAGTAAACTATATAAGATATATTAATTATAAAATTAGTATAATAAAATTTTTAAACGTAAATGTTGTTTTATGTTTGTTTTTGGACCTGCATTAAAGATCTATGGCATTCGAAAAAAAATCCATTAATTATCATGCTACATTTTCGAAATTATTGACATATGTATCATCGATGAGAAGAAAATGACAATATGATGCATTCTCTTGTCATTTCATTTAAGTGATAATTAAATTGTTAGAATCCATTAATTAAATTGCTAGGTTCCTAATTTATTGCTTAAGTTATAAATTATTGGAATTAAATACATTCAATTCAAACAATTTTTTTAAGAAATTCAAAATTATGAGAGAATGACATGTGTCAAAATCAATAAGGAGATGACATGTGGCTTTAAGTTACTTATTTATTAGGATAGGATATATATATATATATATATATATATATATATATATATATATATATATATATATATATATATATATATATATATATATATATATATATATATATATATATATATATATATATATATATATATATATCAAGGTTGTAAAAGTCGCTAGGCGGTAGGTGGGCGGTGGACTGGGGCCTAGGACTAGTCGGTTTAGGCGAGGACTAGTCGGCGCCTAGGCGGGGAGTATTAATTGTAACAAAATTTATTTTTTAAAATTTAGATATTACCTATGTAAGTCATCAAACATCAGAATGTTTAGACTAATTAATGATATTTTTGACAATTTTAATCATCAATAATCGTAACTTAGCCACCGATTATCATAATTAATGACATTTTCTAAAATTAAATTTTAAAAATCTAAAATTTTGATTTTTTTGAAAATTTGTTAATTTTTGAAAATTCTAGAAATTTGAAATTTTTTGAAAATTTTGAATTTTGAAAAATTGAAAATTTTGCCGCCTAGACCCACCCAGACCCGCCTAAACCCGATTTTGACCGCCGTTGACCAAATCCGCCTAACTTGACCGCCTACCACTAATCGTAGGCGGAACCCGCCCGCCTAGCGCCTAGGTGCCGCCTAGGCCGACTTTTACAACACTGATATATATATATATATATATATATATATATATATATATATATATATATATATATATATATATATATATATATATATATATATATATATATATATATATATACTATACTATAAACCATATATAATTTACAAGCTTTTTAAGCATGAAGTCTTAATTTTTAAGACAGTACAATCACTTAATGCGTAACTATTCACCCCTCCTTTTAACTGATTACTTTTGACAGGCTGGTTGTAAAAATCAGACTGAAAAAAATAGGCGGACATCTGATTCAAATTTCAAAGGAGACATTATATATTCCAAAAAGAGATTGACAATCGCACATTTAACTGATTACAATCCCACTTTTTCTCCCCTCTTCAAAAACCCTAACTTGCACCAGCACCATAGCACGCCATCTCCATCACCATCAGCGACCAGATCCGCCATCACCATCAGCCACCGTTACCACCATCTATCATCGCCTTAACTGTCTTCTATATTAGATCGGTCTTCACGATCTCCAAATACACCATCGAATCCATCATCTCTAAAAACCCTACATCCAGATCTATACACACGATCAACATCCCTAACCTATTGTATCCCTAAGATGTTCTATACACACAAGATCTATACACACTATTGTGAAGTTAGGTGGAAAGGACGAAGCTCTGTAAGGTTCGATTTCAAATGAAATTGATGATTTTTTGATTTAAAATCTCTGCATCCCCTCTCTTTTTTTTTCTGCTAATAAAATCGGTGATTTTTTTGTTTCACAGGTTAGATGTGGATTTTGGCACCTAATTTTAGAGCCACATCTGGCAACCATAAAGAGGTAGTATGCTCGGTTTACCCAAAAAAAAGAGGTAGTACGCTCGGTTTAAGACATTTTGTTTATTTTTTCATTTTTCGTTTTTTTGTGTCTATTTTTTGATTTCATACGTCTGAAATGAAGTTACAGTTCGAAAAAGATGGGAATGTTTGCAGAATCGACCATTCATGGTATTTCTTCTTCCAGATGCATTTTCAAACCTAGGTTCGAGTTTGTTTTAATTTTCTGACTTATTTTCAACCAGGGTAGGAGTTTGATTTTGTTTTTTTTTCCTTATTCAGAAACCCACGTTGTTAATTACATTACTGTTGTCATTTGGTTGCTTTGTTGGTTCCAAAAGCTGGTGGTGATACAGGACCTTGTATTGCTGAATCTCTACCTCTTAAACCATGATTCACGTATGATACTTTTTTCTCCCGTTTCTCATTTTCTTTATGTTTTAAGCGGATGTCAAACACCCATGGCAATGCTATCAGTTTTCTCTTTCAACATTGCAGACCCAACATAGCTCACTGTCGCAATCACCACCACCACCCACGACACCCATCCTAAATACCTTCCTCTGTACCACTAGCTTAGCCCTAACCTTTCATAAATCCGGCAACACAATTTTTATAATATGCCTCGCCAACATCATTAAAAAAACCTGTAAGTTTCTTCCTCCCTCTCCATCTCACCACCGATTGAGTCATACCATCGAGTCTGTTATTATCCCTCTTTGTTTGTTATTTCTTATTACAGGTTTTTGATTGTCGATCTGGATCTACACAATCGTCATACCATCGAGTCTCTCTCTATCTCTATCTCTAACTCATGGTATGCTTATCTGTTTTTGTGTTTGCAGAACTTTAAACCGGTTACTTATTTCATCTTCAGGTACGATTTTAACTGCACATGTTTTATGGCCTTCTTTTTTGCTTTCTCTAATCTTAATTCCATGTTTGATCTACATCTGCGTTTTATCTAATTTGATTGTCTATTGGTTTTTGGTTGTCTCATATTGATTGATATTGAATATTTGTTTAAAGGAAAATTTTGGGTCCGAATTGGGCTTTAGGTCATGTATCATATTGATTGGTTTGATGTCAAGTTTGAATGTTTACTTTATATTTTATTTGAATACTTACTTTATATTTTATTTGGTTTATGAAACAGATCTGTCATAGAGGACCAAGTTTCAATATCTAGATGATGACTTGAAGACATTAGTCGACCCACTTGCAGTCCCAACCAATCTCATATTTGATTTCAAAACTTTGTCTATAATGGCGCCTTCCTCTGTTCATAACGGATTTCTATAACATTCTTCTACTTTCTGGTACTTGAAGGGGTTATATGGTATTTACCTGTAGTGAAATTGTATTTGGGTTTTGGTTAGAGGATTTAACTACAGTGTTTTTTCCACAATTATAATGACTTGGCCAGATTTAAATTTGAATGACTTTTACCATTGGATACATTTTAAAGTTGATTTGATTGCTGTATTCATTTTCGTGTGTTTGTGTGTGTTGGATTTGTTTTGTCTGTGTGTGATTTGTTGTGTGTGTGTGACCTACAGCTTTCAGATTACCAAAAACATGAAAAAAACATCAAATTTTAATAAAATTTTTGTTTGGAACTAAAGTCCGTCCAAACTACATGGTCGTTAATGTAGTAGTCTGTTTTGACTACTAATGGTTTCAGCTACTGTAATTTTTTGTTCCTCTTTCTATGTTCTATTTGGTTTCAGCTACATGGTCGTTAATGTAGTAGTCTGTCGTAACTTCTGTCATGGTTTGTAATCTTTTAGTAAATTTAAATTTTAAACCCAATCTCAAGTCTAATGTTTTCTAATGCAAAAGTGAAACAAAAGTTGGCGTTAGGATATATGTCTAAACGTCTAATGTTTTCTCAAGTCTAATGCTTACACACCCATGCGAAATTAATAAGAATATTTGTCTAAACGTCTAAACCGATAGGGGCAGAACGCTGGTGGTGGGAGCAGTCATACTGCTGGGGCGGTATCAAATTATTGTGATCATGTGAGGCTTGATGCTTATGAGTACGGTATTGATATTTGTACAGCTATCTTGATGCTTATGAGTACGGTATTGTTTCTGATTCTCGACATCCAAAGCTTTTTGGCTCTTTTATGTGTTCTACAAGATCTCTATCCATGTATGAAGGTGCTGCGAATGGCTCATAAGAGGTGTTTTAGTTGTCTTCACTTGTTGTCATGTTTATCGAGGATAAAATTGATTGGAGCCTCAATTCGTTGCTTGTTTTAAATTTTCATTAGTTTGCGGTTAATCTGTATTTTGATATGTATTTTCACTTTCTTTGTAACACGTTTGTATCGGACCAATTTTTTGGTGTTATTTATTTAGTTCAAATGATGTACTTGCTGTTCAAAAAAATAAATAAATGTTGTACATAATTATGTAATTAAATACTCTTGGTTATGGATAAGATGTTTAAATAGGGAATATTAAATGCAATTCACAATTAAATAATTAAATGGTTTCGGTTATGCATAAGATGGTTAAATGCTCATCATAGTTTAATATGATAATTCACCACAACAATATTAAGTGGGAATAATGCAAGGTTTTGAAAACCGGACCGGTGATCGAACCGTTCAGCTTAGTGGTTCGATGGTTCAATCGGTTCAACCGGTCGGACCGGTCTAAAAAACCGGATGACGTCATTATTATATTATAATCAAATATGAAATTATAATAAATACAAAGTATATAACAAACTCCAAAATTAAAATACATATGTAAAATGCCAAAGTTTAATTATTTTTTAACAGCCGATTAATTTATGGAAATAAGAAAAGGAGTTTTAGAAGATTAAATTTATAGATGTTCGTTAGTTTTAGAAGAGTAATTCTAATTATTGATATAGAAAAAGAAATAAGAAAAGGATATATATGATTTTATATATATATGGTTGTCTTATAGTGCTTTGCAAATGTAATTTTGGTAGGAATTTATCCCACATCGGCCGCTGGAAGAAAGTAGGATGGAGAGCTTCCTTTATATAAGAGATTAGAAGAGTCATGCGTAGAACTTAACCGGAAGCTACCTTAGACAGACCGGGTTTAATCTTGGTTCTCTTGATTAAATAAAAAATATTAGTTTTTTTAGCCGGTTTACTGGTTCAACCAGTCCGGTTTACCCGGTTTTTATTTGAACCGGCCGGTTTTTAACGGTTCAGTTACAAACGGTTTTTGGAGATAGAAAAACCGGTGACCAGACCGGTTCCCGGTTTAACCGGTTCAACCGGCCGGTCCGGTCCGGTTTTCAAAACCATGGAATAATGTTCAAAAGTTCATGGGATATGCAACCGTCAACAATTATACCAATAATATAACATTGTAAACAATGTTCAAAAGCTATTGGGACGCACATATGTACCCCATGTTTTGTAATAAAGATTATTGGGACACACAATAGTTATTGGAACACACAAATGTACCCTATGTTTTGTAGCAAACAACTTTTTTATACCAAAAATACTTTTTTAACAAAAGATAAATATAAATAATTCTATAAATTACATATTCAGTCCTTGTGTTGATTATGAAGGATTTATTATATGAATCAAATGTATCCCATGTTTTGTTGTCGGTTTTTATTACAAAATCCATGATGTATTTTTAAAATTTAAAGTGAAGCTTAAAGTGTAGTGGTTTGAATTTTGAAAAGAGTACTTTGGCAACAATTAACAGTCAAAAGCGTGTGTTATGGAATGAGTCAGGAGGCCATGTGCAAATGTACGGGTTGTAATATATAAAATTTTCTTTTTATTGTAAATTTAAGTATGGGTAGATTGTGTGTGGCGAATATTATGTTTGGATAACAAATAAAAATTGGCATTTATGTTTTAACACTCTTGTACTTTATCTACCCTTTATAATAAAATTGGCATAATGAATATTATATATTTTGAAATAGTGAAAATTTGGATAACAAATAAAAATCTGAAAAAATTATCCAACGTTTCCGTCCACGTCATTTAACGTAAAATAACAACATACTTTTATAATTAAGGCAAAATAGTAACATAATTTGATTTGTAACCTAGAACACATACTTTTTTTAACAAAAATAAAAATGTATTTTTATTTTTAATACAAATTATCATTGAACTTTAAGTTTAAATCTGAAACAATATGTGGAAGAAAAACAATTGCCAACCCTAAATCCTAAACTTAAACCGAAAACCAAAACAATCTTTAACCCAAAACGACAAATCTTCGCTCTCACAAAATTGCATCGAAACGAACTATCCGTCGCCGCCGCATAGCGCGGGTACGCACCTAGTATATATATATATATATATATATATATATATATATATATATATATATATATATATATATATATATATATATATATATATATAAAAGTGAGTGTACAAGTCAATAGAAAATCCGCACATGTCATAAAAGGTCATTGTCATCATTTATGAATAACTTTGCACCCAAAATTCTCCTCCTCAAAGCTTGGAACGGATTACAAACACAATGATCCGAAACAAGCAACTAGCAAATATGAAATCCGAAAATGATAATAATGATGAATAGACGCACAAACTAGAATCTTCAATAGTCCTCAAACTGGCTTCTAAGATATGTAACAATATAAAGCAAGATCTAAAGTGTTAAATCATCCTTGATCTTCAAAAGTAATCCCAAAACAAGCAATAATTGAATTAACCTTCCGTAAAAACTCACTTCAGATTAAAATTTCTGAATCACTTCTATGCTTTCCAAGACAATAAGAACTCCCCTCCCCCCCCCCCCCCCCCAATGTCAATAACAGTCTTCAAATAATTTATGAAGAACATTTGCTAATGGCATGAACACCAAACAATGCTATGTAACAAATGAAAATCTTGATTCTCAGTCAAAGAAGTTAAAGAAAAAATAAAATCGTGTCAATAACTTCGATGGTCATTGCAACAAATACTCTAACAAGCTCATCGAGACCCAATATAATACCCAACTTGAATAATTATTTCCCAAGCATCGTCAAAAATATCGAGTTTGAAAAATCTTTTATTTTTCGATTGGCCATACCAAATTCTCTTCCTTTTTGTGGTCTAACTAAGATCATATAACATTAAAATGGTCATGAGAATGTGCTAGATAAAATAAAACATTAACAAAATCCTCGTGGACAAATGGAATAAATTAATAAGCTCAAATGTAATACCGTGTTTTTAAATTATAGAGATTTTGAGTTAATCTTGGTGTGATTAAGATTAATTAGGTTGTTGTATGAGTTTGGGTGATTAAAAACCAAATTGAGTAAAGTTTGGAGTTGAAATATACCAAAGCAGGCTACACGGGTCGTGTATGGTCACACGGGTCGTGTAACATTCCTTAAGAAAGCATGCAGTAAGCCTTTCAGACCTACACGGGGCATGTGAGCCTACACGGGGCGTGTAGGATTTGTTCAAGAAGCAGTTCATGGGCAAATCAGACCTACACGGGTCGTGTGAACCTACACGGGTCGTGCACGGGTCGTGTGACCCTGTAGGCCTGACAGCACTATACAAAATGCAGAAAATGCACATTTCGGGAAAGATAGACCCATTTCGATATCCAGAGCTTCCTAAGACGATTTTCCGCCAAATTGAGCCAGGGGATGCGTGGGGAAACGTATGGAGACTTCAATCTAACCCCGTAAACACGCTCATGATTCCTAAATCATCAAGGTGAGTAATTTCTTGATTTTGGGGTTTTGAAACCCTAACTTTCAATTTCATGATTTTGCCATATATTGTTATATATGTTGTTAGTATATTGTTAGTAGATGCCTTTGGAGTGATTTGTGAGATTATTGTTGAGTTTCTACGGTTGAATTAGTAGAACCGCGAATTTGGGGGTTTCGGTAAATATTGAGTTAATATTACCGTTTATACTCTTTTGTTTCCTCTTTTGATTTATATATCTTTGAGATAGATATAATTGAGATGATTGTGGATATTGGAGAATTGATTTAGGCTATGGTGAAATAACCAAGTCTAGCGAACAGGAGCCCGGTACGCGTAATTCGGTGGTTCCAAACACTAAGTTGTTATCAGGTGAGTATTCTTATGTACTTGAGTAGAATTCTACCTTGTGGTAAACTGAGTATATAAATATATAAATATATATATATATATATATATATATATATATATATATATATATATATATATATATATATATATATATATATATATATATATAGGGGAAGGTTAAAATGAGAACAATTAAAAGGTTGAGAATGCGAGAATGAATCTGGACCAATGAAATCACAAGGGTATATTAGTAATTGTATAATTATATCATTAAATAACAAAAATAAAGTAATAAATATATGCTGTAATCATGGGATATGATCAGAATTGTTACCATATTTGTAGCGATTTTCTTCCAAAAAAAAGGAGAATCCGATTAAGAAACTTTCAAAGAAGTCGGATACGCATTATTGACCTAATCATATACGCCTTCATCAAATAAGGATATACGACATTGCCGTGAAGTCGACAGAAACAAGAACAATAAAAATACGCAGCTTTGAAGGGATCGACAAGCAGGCATAATCAAGAAATCAATATCATCGAAATATACAAGACATCAAATGGATGATACGTGTAGTTCAAGAATGGATGATGAGTTTTGGGAAAACGATATAACAGTTCCAGTAATTCCGATGATTCATGTACTGAAGGTAAATCTAACAGATTGTTATGAGGGGGATTTTAGATAAAAAACAGGATTAATGATAATCAGCAATGATTATAGAATGAAACCGGATTAAGAGGGGGGTTTTAGTCGTCATCGTTGATTGACAATGGGATACTGGTAATCATCGTTGATTGTATAATACCAATCGTATGTGATAATCATCAAAGATTAAAGTGACAACAGTGCCTGTGGATGTGTGAAAAGAGCTGAGTAGTAGACATATATGATTGAAGTGAAAACGGGATTAAGAGGGGGGGTCTTAGGAAAAACGGGATTAATCATAATCAGCAATGATTATAGAATGAAACGGGATTAAGAGGGGGGTTTTAGTCTTCATCGTTGATTGAGAATGGGATACTGGTAATCATCGTTGATTGAAACGTACTATTCAGTGATGATTAATGTTATATGTTTATTTGTATTCTCAGTGTATTGCAATCATCGTTTATTTGTATTCTTAGTGTATTGCAACCATCGTTGATTAATGTTATATGTTTATTTATATGTTTCTTTGTATTCTTAGTGTATTGCAATCATCTTTGATTAATGATAATCAACAATGATTATAGAATGCTAAGTGTATGTGTATGTGTTAAAAAAACTCAGTACTAGTCTTCAATGTTAAAAAGCATGAATGAAGTAAACAACTTCATTTAGTTTAACATGTCTACATAAAGCATATTTAAAAAGTTGAATTGGTTAAAAGATAATGATTGTTAAATTGTAAAGGTAAGTTCTAATCATGAAGGATTAAAGGGGAAATTTGTTGGTGACAACACAGACTGTATAGTACCATTCGAATGTGATAATCATCAAAGATTAAAGTGACAACATTTCCTGTGGATATGTGAAAAGAGTTGATTAATAGACATATATGATTAAAGATAAAACACTGACTGTATAGTGGAAGAGTTAAATTATCATAGATGATTAAGTACGTGAAAATAAGGAAAAATGATGCATGAGCAAAACGACTTCGTCATAACTGAACATGTATACGTAAGTAAACTAAGCGAATAGATAGAAAGTTTGACCAAAATATAAGTACATTATTAAAAAGTTATAAACTAAGCACTAAATTAACGACGAAATCCAAAAGACAAAAAGGCATCTGCATCGCTAAATCAGCTAAGCTGGCCCAACCGTGCATGAATCGATTCAGCTGCATCTTTAAGAATTTTATCTTGTTGATGTGTTGGAAGATGATGGAATGATAATGCTTCTACCAGGAGCCTTGGTCTATGCGCGTTGTCATCCGATCTCAGAATTTTGTTCAAATATTTGACACGAAGCTTGTTGAGTTGAGAGTCTTGTGCTAGAGATTCCTTTCTGAAGCCGGTATTGAAGTCTTTTGAACTCATGTATGTCTCCATGTGTCGCATTGTAAACACACCACAATCACTGTGGTTGTCTTTTGTTCGCCATGGCATATCGAGCATCTGAATTGGGATATCTTTAAAGTATTGAGCTTTTGGATGGTGAACAGAGGACAAGTACTCGAACATGTATTGACGCTGAAAAAATAGGGATGTGAGCATAATTATAATGTAAAAACACAAGTTAACATGATTGGATAAATTCAGCGATAATTTAAATTAATTGAAATACCTGTGTTTCTTTTCGATTTAACTATGAGATTGGCTTCTGTGTGTGTCAGATTCTCAATACTTTTTGTAAGATGAATATTTGCAGGTTGTTGCATTGGGACAGAAGGTTGGTAAGATTCTTTAGGAAGTGAAGCAATGTCTGGATCAACCACAACATGATTGGATTCGGTATTCTTGAATTTACTGAATGCAGTTTTCTTCAAAATCCTCTCGCTCCTTTTTCTAACTGTCATAAACAAAAATGACCTGCAGTTTAATACATCATAATCTTTGAAACCGTACAAACCATTTTCTACTATGCAATCAAAAATGATTATCAATACACTAGAATAATAAAAAGGGAAAAACAATTAAACTTCTAAGAGGACTTTCATCGAACAGTTGGTGTTCAACAAAAGAATCGCCTTCATTTGAGAGAAAGCCGATACAAAATAACTATTATTTACTGTAAAAATCAAATTGTATGTAAATGAGTTTCATTTATTTCCAAAAAAAACGGATATTTGGCTAGATAGTATGATATAATCGATACAAAATTTCATAAAACACTTCGAGCCTGTAAAATGCGAGAAAAGGAACTATTGATTCCGAACATTGAGTATAATCACTTACCTCGAACTGAAGGGATGATTTTCAGAGGTGTTCTTGCTTTATCGAACTCCATTTGAGACTGTATATCTTATATACTGATGATTATGAACAACTAGGGTTTATACTTGGACATGATGATACTCGCGAATCCTTGAATATGCGAAAACAAAATCACTGAGATATGGATTATAATCTTTAGATACAATCGTATCTCAGATGAAGCTTGGAGTTCGGAACCGAAAACGTAAGAAGCTAAATTGAAGGAATCATGTGAAGAAGAAAATGTCGAATACACCCTTACGGGTTATTAAGGAAAGGTTTTTACCCGTTTTTTATTTAATAAATAAAAGAAATCCATATTTAATTAAACCATTGATCTTAAAAAATAAAGGGCTAAGATTTATTCTCAAATTCTCAACCTTTTTAGCATTCTCATTATAACCTACCTCTATATATATATATATATATATATATATATATATATATATATATATATATATATATATATATATATATATATATATATATATATATATATATATATATATATATATATATATATATATATATATATATGTTAGGTTGTTATTGTCGTAATCAAATTGTGGAGTAAATTGTTATCTGTGAATAACCACAACCTAGTTGAACATACATATTGATTGTATAAACAGAGTAGATGTTAGTGTAGTCACATTAAAGAGTTTTGAGTCAAATTGCATAGCCATGAGGGCTATTGAGCTGGAATAGAGTTGGAGTGGTTATGTTATTTGTGGATAACAAGAGATGAGTTGCAATCTATATTGAGTATAACAGTAGAGTATGTGATAAATTGGTTGAGTTAAAGAGTCTTTGAGTTTAATTGTTACAGGCATGAGAATTGCTATGATTGAGTATAAGTTGGTTGTTAAAAATGAATATATGTGAGAATGTGGTCGAGTTACGAGTAGTACTAAGCGTGGTATTTTTATTGAATTGATGTTATTAAATATTAGCTGGTATTGTAAAGCTAATATGTTTGTAGATTTCAGAGTTAAGAGAAAGTGGATAATTGCTAATGAGATTAGCAAAAGAGAATGATAAAGATATTTACTGAGAAGGATTACTGGAGTGTAATTGAGATTTCTCACTAAGCTTTATAAGCTTACACTTGAGTTGTATGTTGTTTTGCAGGTATCTGTAGCTGTGATAGGGGAAGGCATGTGATAAAGAAAGATGGACAACTTAGAGCCTGTCCTTTTAATTGAAGTAGATTTATTTGTAATGACTGGTTAAGATTGTAAGGACCTTTTATGTAATTATTGTGATGATAACATCTTGATTCGTGCTTTGATTACAAGTATACCCATTTTGATGTGTAAATTGTTGAAAATTTTTGGGTGTACTTTGTATAAGAAACCAGGCGTTACATCAAATTAGAAAAAGTAAAAAAAAAATTGAAAATTTACCGAGCTTTAACTTTTATGGCCAACTTTTGACTTGCCTTCAAACTTTCGAGTAGAAATGTATACTATTCATCATCTTGTAGTTGTTTTCCTGTTGGTTTTAACGAATTCAGGGTTCAATTCATCTTGATCATTAATCCACTCCAATCATTAAATTACCACGTATCAAAATCAAGCCTATGTGAGAGTGCATACAATTTGAGCCCAACGCATTCAAGGGTTTTCAACCCAATTTTAGTTAGCCAATTAGCTGATTCAATTTGAAAGCCAACAAAGACATATTAATTTAGTAGTCGGGTCCATCGTTATATCCCATGATACACAAAGTCCAACGCATTTCTGTTCAACGCACTTGTCGACTCCATGTATGAGTTACAAGTTCAATTTGGATTTCACAGATGGTAGCATGTGATTGATACTTCAACGTTTTCAGATGGATTTAGCGAGTTTACACTTTGCGAGAACTAGCGGGATCAGATGAACTTGTGACTTCAAGATGAATTTCTGTATTGGAGCCCTGAACTTGAGAAATCTCTGTGTATTCCGATCACCACAACAATCCATGTTACCCAAATTTTACACCATATGGCTTTTGCGAATGGGGAACCAAAAAGTAGATGGTGAGGGAGTTTTACCTTTTTTCGGTCCTTAGGCGAGGGAGTGGCCTCGCCAAACCCTCGCCAAACTCTCGCCAAAAACTCTCGCTGAAGCCTCGCCGACCTCGCCAAACCACACCGCCACCCTCGCCTTCGCCTTCGCCAATGGATTTCTAGCCAATATTTCGACGAACTCGCCAAACCAAACCAACGTGGCTGGTTTAGCGAGGGGATGACTCGCCGACCACTCCCCCCAGCCTTATATCTGATTGCAAATTGCAATTGACCTTTTCTCAAGCTTTATAGATTAAACAAATGCAGTTTTAAAATATTTCAGTTATTTATAGAATGATGCATCAATTGCATATTTATATAACCTCGCCCAAATTATTGTGAACATATTGATCTTATATTCGCTAAACACTAACGTAGGGATGGTAAAAATACCCGAGACTGATGGGAAAAACCGAACCCGATATTTTTGGGACGGATTTTGAACCGGGTAAGAAATTTTTCTAGAAAAATTTCGCGGGTATAGGATGGTTTTGGTATTGAGGTGATACCCGCCCGATTACCCGATCTCATATATCCGACCCCGAACAATATATTTTTATATACTTATAATTTTATTATTTATATATAATGTTGCAAATCCATATTTTGATATTATATACAGTTGACTATTATGTGATTACTATTTACTATTTCTATCTAATTTTTACTTACCGAAAATTCTATATAGTATATTGTATGTGATATATAATTTTCGAATTCACATGTCCTCTCTTTCAACTCATCAACTCGTTACTATGCATGCATCTACGTTGATGATATATCATTATTCTATTAGTTATCATGTATTGTCACTTTCTTTCTTCTTATTAATCATTAATTTCCTTCTTATTAAAAAATTCAAGTAATTATTTGGATTAGATTGTGATCGGGTTTATAACGAAAATTCCAACGGGTAAATTTCAACATATTATTATCATAGATTGCGATACCAGATACCCGTGGGTATAACCACAAACCCGATGGTTATTTACTAACCGGGTACCCGACGGGATGGAACCGGGTTTGGGATACGATTTCATAATAGGGTATGGGACTGGGATCACCAATACCCGTCCCATTGTCATCCCTACACTAACGTCATCCTTGTCATATGGAAACCTAATGAACTTGCTGATGTTCTTATATGCTGTTGTGATTAGCTCCGCATTGTATATATGGTTAACCTATTTTTTGAAAAAAAAAATAGAAAAGAAAAACCTAACTATACGAATTATATGGAGCTAATCGCAACAAGATATAAGATCACAAGAACTACGTTGGTTTTCTATATTAAAAGCATGATCAACACACCATGAATTTCCATGTTAGTGTCTATAGAATATGACAACAATACCTTCACAATGAGGGAGACAAAGTTATATAAGTACCTAATTAGTTGATGGACTATATATAACTGAAATATTTTAAAACTACATTTATTTAATTTATCGTGTTCGAGAAGATCAGTTGCATCATACATTACGAACGACCAAAGTACATCACTAAGTACAAGTTTCTTCTGTGATTGATAAAATATTTGTTTAAATTCAGACCTGCTGATTCTTAGAAGGACTAGAAAACCTTAGAAGGACTATATGCTCCACATCAAGCAAGTATCAACTATTTTAAAGAACAGGTTGATAGTTCCCTCTCCGTTGTTATTGAAAAGTTCAAGGATTTTCAACAAGAGAACTTTGTAATAAACCTAGAGGCCTCTATTCCAAAAGGGGGAGAAGAGAGGACAGAAGAAGAAACAGATTGAGACAGAGGGTCCCGAATAAGAAGAATCGGATGATGTTTTGTTTCTTAGAAGGACTAGAAAACCTTATGGAACATCTACAAGTCCCATATCCAGAAGTAGATTTTGGAACCTCAACTCCACCCCCTGTTGACTAAGGCAAGAAAATTGGTTAAGAGGAAAAGCATAAAAAGGAAGAATTTGTGTCACAGATTCTCAAAGGAGAATCAAATTCAAGGAAGAGCTGAAAGACTTAAAGTTATCTAAATTTCTTCAACACCAGTTCAATGATTAGAATATTTACGAGGAGGACGAAGGCCAGCAGGACCAGAGGCTATACTTGTCAGCCTGCTGAACATTGCCAGAAGGTTGATTGATGATGACTATGTGCTTTTTAAAACTTATGAAGCTCCAGCAACAAGAAAACACAACAAAGACATCCCACCTTCACCGAAAGCCATTTACTTCAAACGCTTTGATGAAATAGACCATACCATTCCTTTGAGTCATTATTTTGCTCTAGGGAAGAATAAGGTCTCAACACTGACCCACTCTCCACTTCTTAAGGATTTAAGAGAATGTGCTTTCGGAAGACTCCTTATTTTCAAGATAATATGGAGAGACATGTTATTTATGATAAATTCACAACCGGTGATTTTGAAGAAGTAAATCCAAAAGATCTATTATTTGTGGCAAGAAAATTTGAATTTATAGTTGATATCAATAAGAGTTATACCTCCTTACCTCGGTCTAAAACGTTTCTTGGAATGAGTCTATGATCTTGGTTCAAATGATGCTGAATTCTACAAATACATTGATGCTATTTAAGTAGAGGCACCATAATTAGAGCCAAAGGTTGTTGAAGTTGCAATTCTTAGTGTCACTGACCAACCAAAACTTGGTCTAGGTTATTGGAATGCCAAGAAGTCCACAAAGAAGTTTTCTTAAATTAAGCATATGAGAATATGCACCTTAGCCCAACTAGAGGGTGTTTCGGATGAAACCTTGAAATCCAAACACACCTCTATATAAGTAAAATCTATAATTACTAAGGCAGCGTTTGGTATATGGTCATATTGGACTAAACAGGATGAGACTAAACTGAACTGGACTTAAGGATGGCAAAAACCCCCGTGGGACCCCGAACCCGTACAAGGGGTAATGTTATGAAAACTTCAGGGTGGGGGCGGGGCAGTGGCAAGATTAACCCCCGTTTTGATTTCGGGGGTAGGGGCGGGGGTGGGCAACCCCGTCCCGAAACCCGACGGGGGCCTTATATATATATATATATATATATATATATATATATATATATATATATATATATATATATATATATATATATATATATATATATATATATATATATATATATATATATATATATATATATATATACATATATATATAACCAAAAAAAATAAAATTTCAACCCAAAATTGATTTTTTTTAGTTTAAAAATCGGGGGCGGGGGGCGGGGGTAAAACTTCCAAGGGATTCGGGGACGGGGACGGGGACGGGGGTGAGGCGGGGGAACGGGGGTAATTTCGGGGGCGAGGGTGAGGGAAGATATCCCTGTACCGTTTGACCCCATTGACATCCCTAGCCTGGACTGGACGAGACTAACTTAGTTCTTATATGTACCGCTTGGTCACACTAGGACAAGACAAAAAATACATTAAAAGTGTTAGGTTGTCCTTGATTTATAAAATGTTTCTAAAATATTTTTACGATATTTAATTATAAATAAACAACCTGACATGTATGTGTGGGTAAGGGTAGGGTGTGGGGGTTGGGTGGTTGTGGGTTGGGATTGGTGTGGGGGTGGGTAGGGTTTGGGTGTAGGTGGGGGTTGGGGTATGGATAGGGTGTGGATTGGGTGTTGGTGTGGACGTAAATGTAGGGGTGGGGATAGGGGTTGGGGTATGGATGTAGGTAGGGTGGCGATGGCGATGGTGGTGTGGGTGTGGGTGTGGGTGTGGGTGTGGGTGCGGGTGTGGGTATGGGTGGGGGTAGGGGTAGCGTGAGGGCCTAGGGGTGGGTTGAGGGTAGGGTGTGGGTGTGGGTGTGGGTGTAGGGGTGGGGGTAGGGTGGGTGGATGTGGTAGGTTAGGGTGGGTGTGTGGGTGTAAGTAGTGATTGGTTGTACATAAGAGACAAGTAAGAGGACTTTTTTGTCATTTGGCTTCCTGGTCCACATTATTCTACCATTTTGGGTGGGACTAAAATGTAGTGAATTAGTCCCATTTGACTTGGTTATTGTTCAATTCATGTCTAGGTCGAGCGATACTTCAAACTGACTTGTTCGTTCCATCTGGTACTATATCTGGTACTACGTAGTAAATGCTACCTTAATAAACACTACAATGTACGGTTGTAAGCCCATGCTTGCAAAAGTAAGAGTAAATATAATACAATAGTAAAACTAATATAGATATCAAATATCTACATTTAATTCAACATTAAATGCAGCTACATCAGTTGTCGTACCATTGCGAACTATGTCTTTTGAACAACCGAACTGCTGAAAAAGTATTCTCTTCAACCTTCTGAACAACCCATCACCTACTAAATCACTTTAACCACCAAACCAACACACACCTACGGAACCACATCCTCATCCTGAATCTTCTGATCTGTTGAAGTTGCTAAGGCTTTTGCAGCTGGTTCACTTCTATGTCAACAATCTCCCCTAAGTGACCCTTGCAACCCTGGTCACTTTAGGGTACTTCTATGAAATTTAGCAATTGTCCTCATAAACATTGGTACTGCGATCATCTAGTTGGTTCTCTTAGTAATTATAGATTTTACTTCTGTGGAGGTGTGTTTCGATTTCAAGGTTTCATCCAAAAACACCCTCTGTTTGTGCTGAGGTGCATATTCTCATCTGCTTAAGCCTGGAAAACTTCTTTGAGGACTTATTGGCATTCTGTTAAACTATACCAAGTTCTGGTTAGCCAGTGACACTAAGACTCGTACCTTCAACAACACCTGTCTCTAATTATGTGCCTCTACTTCAATAGCATCGAGGTATTTGTAGAGTTCAGCATCATTTGAAGTAAGATCATAGACTAATCCCAAGAAACTTTTTAGACCGAGGTAAGGAAGGGTATAACTCTTATTGGTATCAACTCTAAATTCAAATTTTCTTGCCATAAAAATAGATCTTTTGGATTTACTTCTTCAAAATCACCTGTTGTGAATTCATCATAAATACCATGTCTCTCAATATTATCTTGAAAATAAGGAGTCTTCCGAAAGCAGCTTCTCTTAAATACTTACGAAGTGGAGAGTGTGATCAGTGACCAGACCTTATTCTTCGCTAGAGCTAAATGCTGGCGTTCAAAGGAATGGTTTGGTCCATTTCATCAAAACATTTGAAGTAAATGGCATTTGGTGAAGGTGGAAGGTCTCTGTTGTTTCTTCATGTTGCTGAAACTTCATAAGTTTTAAAAAGCATGTAGTCATCATCAATCATCCTTTTGGCTATATTCAGCATGCTGACAAGTATGGTCTCCAGTCTTGTTGTCCTTCATCATCCTTTTAAATATTCTCATCATTGAACTGGTGCTGAAGAAATTTAGCTAACTTTAAGTCTTTCGACTGTTCCTTGATTTTGATTCTCATTTGTGAATTCGTGACACAAATTCTTCCTTTTCCCGCTCTTCCTTTTCCACAACTTTCTTGCCTTTGTCAACAGGGGGTGGAGTTGAAGTTCCATAATCTACTTCTGGATATGGGACTTCTAGATGATCATAAGGTTTTCCAGTCCTTCTAAGCAACAAAACATCATCATGTTCTTCTTGTTCCGGACCCTCAGTCTCAGGAAAAAACTGCTTATTCTCCTGTCTTCTTTTCTCCCCCTAATAGAGGCCTCTAGCTTTATTACAAACTTCTATTGTTCGAAAACCTTGAACTTTTCAATAAAAGCGGCGAGGGAACTATCAACCTATTCTTTGAAAGAGTTGATATTGGCTTGATGTGGAGCATATAGTTTCTACGAGAGATCAAACATTGTAGAGATAAATATCTGGAAACTAGTTGTTGGAATCTGTAGGATGAATGAGGTTGTGTCATTATTACCGTCAGATTTGAAACTACTCAAAACATTAGTCATCCCTGCCGTAAGATAGTTTGTAAATGGTTGTTGCTCAGGCGTTCGATCTTTTGTTGATCTTTTTTTATGTAGAATATATAGTTGAATGTTTATGTTGCAGTGATGTTTTGTAATATAGTTTGTAAATATTACTTTGAGAGTTAAATCTTTTTATAAATCTACCGATCAAAGCTTTGTATTTTCGATTCTTTCCATTTTACTGCAATTGTCTGTAAAGAGTCTACCAGCGTACTACAAATTAACAAGTATCCTTTGATATTTTGTCTTTTTAATCCTTCACGGGCTTCCCGCTGCATCGCGCGGGGGTAAATCTTCTAGTTGTCCACATTCTTCAATTTTTTTTTCAAAAAAGGTAAAATCCTAATTTTTGAGTTTTTTGTTGAATTAGTTGAGTTTTTATTTTAAGTTATAAATGTTGATTAGTTTGTTAAAATCATTCCATTGTTAGGATCGTATGATTTTTGTTAGTAAATTGTTAGAATTTTTTTTAGGTTTGATATAAATTTTTAGAATTAAGTTGTTATACATAGTTAAAATTTATATACATGATATTTGCTTAACCCATGCCTTCAGATCGTGTGTGTGTGTGTGTGAGTCTGGTATAAGTTTAGGTAAGAAACACTCAAAACACGTTGTTTAACTTAAAAATGAACTTGATAATCAACTAATATTTTACTGTTCACGTTTTTAATATTTAACAATTTTCTGTGATTTTTTACAATTTCATAACTCCAGCATAATAAAGAAAAGATTATCCCTTGAGGTCTCCATGGCACTGTTTACTAGATTGGATAGTTTTTGGATTCAAACTTACATTTTCTTTTATTTTTCTATTTTACATAATGCATGTAATTATTGATTAAAGGAAAGTAGAAAAAGGAAGTAACGAATCCTAACATACACCGAGTATGCATGTGATGTATTAATCAATCATTTTTCTTTATTTTAATTATGAAGTAAATCGACCTGCAAGTTTGCTCTTAATAGACTGTAAAATATTAATGCTAATTTTGAATAGCTAAATTTGAATGCAAGCCTGACGTTAAACAAACTTAGGACAATAATATTCGATAATTTGAGCATTACAATTATGTATATTCGGGAACATGTAAAGAGGGTGAGCTGATGCTATGCATAAAAGGACAAAAGCGTGACCCAACAACCTTAAAAAAAGACACTCGGCCATCTATCAATATGATCATGTTATTAGTTTTACCATGTAATTAAAGGAGAGAGAGCGACCATAGCTAGACACTTACATCTCCTCCTACCCAACACCAAATTTGGTGTTAACATAATTTTTGGTGCAAACTTAATTCGTCCCAAGACCATTTCTTACATAAACTGTGGTGTTTGAGTAGTATAACACCTAGTGGCATTTATTAACATCAAATTTGGTGTCAATGAATCATGTATGCAACTTCGGTCCCTTAAGACTGAGGTTATACACCAAAGGTTCTTTGAGCTAGCGATATCTGTGTTGAAAATGTCTCTCCTTAAACGGTTGAAAGCTGAAGTCCTATGGTGGAGAAAATATGTAGCTTTAGGAGAAGACAAAAGTCGTGTGTGAATTAGCCGTTGAAAAACATTAAGTTTAACATTTCTAGATTATTACAACTGTTACAAGTTTGAGTTATATTTCAAGCTAGTTTAGTTCCATAGCTATTTATAAATAGCTATATTATAAATGTGTAATAATTTTTTTAAGTGTGTCCCTTTTGTCGTGAAAGACATAAACCCTCAATACATCATGGCTTACTTCAAATGAAACCAAAACTATGTCTGGACTTCACTTGGTGGCATTGTTTCGGTCATTAATTACAGGTACTGTACTTTGTAAAATACATTTTAGATTTTGTTACAGTTTCTTACTATGTGGATGAAATGTAACAGGATTGGTGACCATGTTCGCCGATCTCAGACACCTAACAATAAGATTTGATTACTACATATAGCAGTAAGGCATCCTGGCTAAGAGTGCACATTGAGAATGTGACGGATATACTTTCTTTAATTTAGTAGACACTGAATGCCTTGTACTGGCCGGTGTTTGTGGTGGCTATTATGGCAGCAATAGTAGCAGCTCAGACAATGATATCGAGGACCTTCTCCATATCAAGCAGTCCTTCTCGCTAGCGTGCTTTCCGCATATTCAAGTAGTTCATACATTGAAAAAGTACCAAGGACAAGCATACATACCAAAAATGAACTATTATCTTCTTATGATAGGTTGTGTAAATTTTATAAAGGTAGGTAAATGACGATTTACCAATACCACCACGGATAAACCTTTTATTTTAAATTCAAATCCTTTTATCTTAAATTCAAATCCTTATATTTTCGTTCACCATCATCCTTCCTTAATTATCCATTGCTCAACTATTAAACAATTACAATTCAGCCCCTGCACTTTCAATTATTCCAATTAATCCCAAAATTAATTTCTGATTACTTCTTAATTAAATATTACTATTTCTAATTAATATATTAATCTTATAATATATTAATAAATTATTTATCTTGATTTATCTTCATTTATTAATCATATGGTGTAGACACCTAATCCAACAGAAACAACAAAATGAATCATTCTAATATGCAAAAAACATGATTCACAAAAAAAATCTCGGTAAAAACGTCTCGATAATTCACTTTTATGATAATTCACTAAAATTTTCCATAAGGTGTATAAAAATTGATTCAGTAAAAAATGAAGCATATCGTTGTTTTTTGTGATTTTTTTTTTTGCAAATCAAGTTTTTTTAGATCATCTAATGTATCATTTCATTGGTTGGTCAAAAAAACATGCAAATTAAGCACTTTTTACCATTCCTACAAAACTTTTCCTTGGTATTTTATAGCAAAGGTAAGAGATGCTTTGGATATATATATATATATATATATATATATATATATATATATATATATATATATATATATATATATATATATATATATATATATATATATATATATATATATATATATATATATATATATAGAATTGGGATCCGGTACGAAGAGATTTTTAGGTAGGAAGGTAAGAAGTGTTTTATTTACATATTTTTTCGGCGAAACAACAAAATGAATCAATAAATGATGCAAAAATAACATGATTCACAAAAAAAACTTCTCGAAAAAACAACTCGATGATTCATTTTTACGATGATTTTGTTGTTATTCATTAAATTTGTTCGTAACATGAATAAAAACTTAATTTACTAAAAAATGATTCATCAATATGTTTTTTTAGAATTTTTTTTAATAAATCATGTTATTTTTATTCATCTAGTGATTCATTTTGGTGATTCGTCAAAAAACTAAGTAAATCAAAAACTTATTACCTTCTTACCATAATTTTACTTCTTATTTGATCCTTCTTATATATATATATATATATATATATATATATATATATATATATATATATATATATATATATATATATATATATATATATATATATATATATATATATATATATTATTTTTTTATTTTTTTTATTTTTTTTTAACGGCAAATCTATTATACTCCTACTCCTAAACTACTCCTTGTTATGTTAGTGACAG
This sequence comes from Cichorium intybus, assembly GCA_023525715.1. Classification (NCBI taxonomy): domain Eukaryota; kingdom Viridiplantae; phylum Streptophyta; class Magnoliopsida; order Asterales; family Asteraceae; genus Cichorium; species Cichorium intybus. Next base: position 73,457,652 of record CM042011.1, read on the forward strand.
GGTTTGAACTCATGACCTCCTTGTTAGTAATCACCTTGTTAGCCAACTGGGCTAGCCCCAACTTTATATATATATATATATATATATATATATATATATATATATATATATATATATATATATATATATATATATATATATATATATATATATATATACTAGCTGCGTACCCGTGCAATGAGACGGCGGCAAATAATTTTGTTTCGACAATTACTTTTTCGGTTTTAGGTTGCAGATGGGAGGGGGAGTTGGCGAATATGAGAGTGATTAATTTCTTTTCGGGCGATTGATTACCTTTCCAACGATATAGGGGACGGTAAATACCCGAGAGGAAAGTACAATGAAATTATAACAACAATAATAGAAGTGCAATGTTATAATCCAAAAAAAATGGACAAAGTAAACATTTCGTTTACGATGCGACGGGTGACGATAGTTCGTTTCGACGATTAGTTTTCGAGGGGCGATTAAATTACTTTCAGCGGACGTCAACTTGTTTTCTAATGTGGTACCCGCGCGATGCGGCGGTGACGAATCCAGGATGCGGTGAATAGGTTATGTCATGGAATTCAGCTGACGACAAATATTTTATTTCACAAAATGAAATATTTAATGAGTTTTTAAATAATCTAGGTGCGTACTCGCACAATGCGGCGGACGACAAATATTTTATTTTCGGATATGTTGTGGATGATTTATGCAGGGAGGGGTTAACAATTTTTCTTTCGGACAATAATTGCCCTCTAATGTTTAAATGCTTATTTCCTAAAGCATCAACTAATTAAAATCTTTTCAAAACATTAAGTTTAATACCATGCATTATATTAACAATTACGAAAACTTTTATAAATAAAATATTAGATTACTTAATCGATCTAATTGAGCTCATTTTTTTTTCCTAATCTAATTAATTTAGCCCATTTTAATTAATACTTAGCCTAATATATTTAGCCTATTACAAAAGAAATAATCTGGTTTACCCTAAATATTGTCTATGTAACTATATTTTCAACACCCAAAGTGCACTCATTGAGTCATAAAACTCCAACGTACACATCATTGACTCATAAAACTCCAACGTTAAGAAAATTACACAATGATTTAATGCATCTTTATGTAACTGTATTTTCATTTCTTAGCAATTATGCTACAAAGTGCACTCATCGACTCATAAATTTTTGGTGACTCATGCAACACCCAATTTGTTTCTTTTGCATAACTGTATCAATGATCCAGCTCTTTTAAGTGAAAATACCAATTTGAAAAGCAGATAGAGTCCAACTCTTTTATAAATTTAACCAACGTAATTCATTATGAAAATTTTAAAATATCACATAAAAACTTATCTATTTAAAATGTTTAGTTAGAATTTATGTTCCACTTTTAACAAATAAATACGTAGTGTTGATGTTAAAGATTAACTACAAAAGAAAAAAATCATCCAGGGATATGTAAATTTCAATTATGAATAATTTTTGTAAAGGGCTAAATATTTGGGCTACATAAAAGAGTCGGCTAACACACTAACCCTAAAATCACTTAGGAGCCGGCTAACACATTACCGCCTCCTTCTCCCTTCCAGCTTTTCGCCTCCATTGAGATCTCGTTCCTCCCTTCGTATCTCCTCCCTTCGATCTGCCATAAAAGATTCAGCTTCAACGACATAGCTTCTCCGATTCAGCTTCTCTGATTGCAACGACACAACTACCACCGGCTCCCCTCCGACTGACTCAGCTTCTCCGATTGCAACGAACGGTATCACCGTTCGTCCCTAGATCCCGCATATGGTTTTCCGATCATCTCCTCCGATCTTCCAAGCTTGACTTCCGTTCGCTACCTCCGACTCGATACTACCGGCTCCGACACGTAGCATGAATCCGACAAAACCGGCAGCGCGAATCCGATCCGATCTCGATGCTAGTGTTACAGATTATCGATGGGGACCAACAAATTCTTGGGGACCAACAAATTATAGAACCAGATATGAAAATAATCAAAGCTATATTGATAGCCTCCTTTCACCTTCCATCGCAGGCAAAAGCTTCTCCGATGGGGACCAAAAAATTCTTGGCCTGGAGATAACTCAATCGCTACAAATTGATAGCCATGGTTTGCACAGCCATAAATGAAAGCCATGGTTTGCACTTTATCTCGATGTAAATGAACCCATATAATCGCAGTGAAACCGGATCTAATTTGTACAGGTACTGACCAAACCAGATCTGAAACAAAATCGAAATAGCTATCTTTTAGATGACTTTTTTTTCTATCTTTTTCCATTGTAAATTGTTTTCGATTTATGTTAGTGGTAAATTCTTGTTTTTATCATTTATATGATATAACTTGACAATAATCGTTTTTATGCAGATTTTCATATATTTTTTTAATTCATGTAGGTTCTCATGTTTTAATACCGTGGAAATACAGGTTTCTATTGTTTTAATTTTTATTTCGTTTAGATGATCAAGTTTTCTAGGTTGGGTTTATTTTAATTGAAAATGATTTTTCTTTGTTTTAATTTAATTTTGCACATATCTAGAATTCTAGATGACTAAAATGTTTATTAAAATCGATGAAAGGTCTTCTCCAACGGTTGTCGGTTGGGAATGGAAATTCAGATGGCAATTCAAATAATGGGCATGCTCATATGTTGCACGATAAGACAAAAGGTATAAAAACTCATTCTTTAAACACTAAGATTCCTAATGTTCCTACTTTAGGAAAAGTGGTAAATAATCAAATCCTTGACCCACTTGTCCCTCCTTTTTGCTGTGCACATGATCGAAAAGTGGGTTTCCATGTGAAGCATTTGAATGTAAACTCTGTTGGGGCCCAAAATATTCCTTTAAATTTGCATATTATATATATACACATATATCTTGACTCATTTGGAATCTTTTTAGTGTGTGATATGATGATAAAAGCAAGATCAAACCAATGGCTACGACAAACCAATTTTAACAAAATTAAATATTATTTTCTACATTCTAATAATAAAATATAAGTTCTACAAATAAAAACACAGATCTACAAAAAATATAAATCAAAGCATTTAAATGTAAATTGGTAGATTTTAAACATATTTGTAGTTTTTGAAACAAAAATGGAAATCGACAATTCTCATATTTATTGCTCTTGATAATGTTGCATTCAAATATCACTGCTCCTTGCTGTATGGTCATAACATAGTAAATTTATTGCATAGTAGAATATATAATTATTACAAACCAAAACATTCATGCATGAGGTTGATAGCAAAATCAAGATAAATGACAAAATTGTGTGCTTTGGAATATTACAGGACTAAATTTCATACAAAAAATTGCAAGCTCTGATATTTCAAATAAAGAACAATTAAGAGAAGATGAAGAACAATGAAGAGATGAAGACAAAGAAGGTCGGTGGCTCTTTGCAGATCTTGCAGTTTATCAACATGGAGGCGAAAATTAAATGTATGGGTGGATCTTTGTGAAATTTTTGAATGAACAAGAATGGTGAGAGTGATGTCTTTTATAGTTATAATCGTTCAATTTGATTGGTTATTTTTGGGATAGATGGATCCATATTAAATGAATCGTTTAGATTCATTTAAAGAATTAAAAGGTTTCGATTGAATTAAAATGATATCCAGAACAAGTGTTTTTTAATATTATCTTAACATGGGAGAGAAAGTGGGAGTATGTCTCAATCTCTTTTGGAATATATAATGTCTGGGGTCTTCTAAATTTTAAAATTTGAATGTCCGCCTTTTTTTTCCGCCTGATCTACCAGCCTGTCAAAAGTGTCAAAAGTAATCATTAAAAGGAGAGGTTAATAGCTACGCATTAAGTGATTGTACTGTCTTAAAAATTAAGACTTTATGCTTTAAAATCTTGTAATTTATATATGGTTTATATAGTACTAGCTGCGTACCCGCGCAATGCGGCGGCGGCAAATAGTTTCGTTTCGGCAATTACTTTTTAGGTTTTAGGTTGCAGATGGGAGGGGGAGTTGGCGAATATGAGAGTGATTAATTTCTTTTCAGACGGTTGATTACCTTTCCAACGATATAGGGGACGGTAAATACCCGACAACAAATAATTTGTTTCGATGAATATTTTATATTTGGTCGTTAGTTTGGTTAAAGGAAACGAAAAATAGTATTGTTTCAGTGATTGATGGTCTTTACACATGCGATGCAGGAAGAAGTGAATAGTCGTTTTTCGGTAATGTGACAGCAGAAAATATTTTTGTTTCAACGAATGGTTTGATTTTAAAAACATCTCATGTTCTAAAGAACAAGCAGTAGACATACATTATTATTTGTTAGTGTTTTGTTTGTTGGATGTCTCCAAATAAATGATGTCATTTCTTCTAAATGCAATAAATATGTTCGATGTGTATTTGTATATACAAACATCGTCATTAAAAAATATATGTAAATAGATATATATATATATATATATATATATATATATATATATATATATATATATATATATATATATATATATATATATATATATATATATATATATATATATATATATATATATATATAATATACATAATTACTCATTTTTCTAGGTTTTATCAAACAAAAATAAAAACTATACTTACTACCATAAACTATAATAAATGGATATAAAGTTTAACATTGTTATATTTTTTATCTCATGTCATGTCTTTATCATCCAACCATTTGCAAAATGAACCGACGTATATTGATTTAAAAATCATCAACGGCTAAAATCAGATCTGATATAGTAATGCATAAATAAATTGTACATTTTTTAGACATTAAAACTTTTCTGCATATATGATGTCATTTATTGTAATTTATATATTTCATTCTTTTCTTTTTCTTTTGGTCACGCCTGCCAAACACAAACACATCACCTGCATATATTATTTTTTTTCTTGGTTGCTTTTGAGAAAAATGACACACACAAACAAATTTAATCATTTTTTCTTCTTTCTTTTTCTTTTGTGGAGCACGACACCCATACACACAATTCAATTATTTTTTGTTCTTTTGATTTTTTTTAAAGGGTTAACGAACTAAATGGGTAACAAACTCTTGTTTTTGTCCACATTTAGGTAAGAATGTTTTTTTTTACACTTTTACCCATCGAACTTGTGGTGACCGTTTAAAAAAAAGGATTATGACCCACGATTGTAGGTTTTCGTTGATTTGGACATTAATGTGTATTACGTGGCATTACCGAAAACTTACGTGGCATATCCCTCCACTTTTCTTGATCAAACTAAACATAATTTTGGTTCCAAATAGTTCAAAAACACAAACACAACAACAAAACACACACTTCCGTTTTCCAACGTTTGCCGCCATCAACTATGCTCATGTACACTCTCCCTGCTCCTGACCTTCCAAATTCCGTAAACACATCACCATGAAACAAACCATAATATTCTGGTTTCAGAAAACTAATCAATGGAGAATAAGAAGACATCTTTTGTTGCTGTTTTATCTCTTCTTTTGCTTCTGTTAATTGCTTTCAATGGAGCTTCTATCTTCTCCATAAAGATACCTTACCCTGAATATGTCGCCGGAGATTCAAGAAACTTGGTTTCTGTGTCGTCGTCTTTGTCAAACTTGATGTATGCGCTTGAGGAAGAAAACCCATATGTAATCTCAAAAACCTATTTGAAGTTACAGCAAAAAAGGTGGCCGGCGGTGGAGATTTTACTAGCTTTAACTCTGCAGGTTACTCAATGCAGGAAGTACAACAACATCAGCAACATCGTATGTCTTTGGTGAAAGAAGAAACCCCGTCTGTAATCTCAAATACCCATTTGCCCCTTCTGCGAAAATCTCATAGTTTACCTCTCGAATCCGAAGATTTCCCGGTCAAAACGAAGAAACTTTTTGAGGTTTTGACTTTTATTGAGCCTTCTGACCGGCTCCGGCTAGGGGATTTCCAAGCTAGAGTGAAGGAATTCTTTAGCAAGAATGAAACATCGTGCAAGGTTTGTTTCTTTATGACGTGGATTTCACCGTTCAAAAACCTACAATCGTCGGTCATATTACCCTTTTTTAAACGGTCACCACAAGTTCGATGGGTAAAAATGTACAAAAAAACATTCTTACCTAAATGCGGACAAAAGCAAGAGTTCGTTACCCATTTAGTTCATTAACCCTTTTTTAAACACCACACACACCCCTAAAAAGCACAAGATTCGCATGCTTCACTTTTCAATTTTTTTTTATTTATTTTTTTTTATTACAAATTTTATATATTTATTATTTAATTTTCGAATTTAGCTATACCTAATAAACGATGAATATTTTGTTTCAGTGAATAGTAACATGAGAAACGATGAATAGCAGGTCATATGTATGTAAATGTGAACTCATACACAAACATATAATAAGAAATATTTATTTAAAATTACCCTTTCTTAAAATGATATTTGTATCATAAATGAGGTTATAAGTTAAAAAAATCTTTCCATATATCTCGATATTTGCACAAGAATCTTTCTTGTCAAAATCTTTTTATAAATTTCGATATTAGTCAAAAGAAAATGTAAACAAATTTTCACATGTTCAATTAAATTCACTTTAGTAACATGTACTAAATAAATAGTTCATGTTACATTATTATTATTATTTGATTATTTTCATTCAGTTTTTTAATATTTCGAAAAAATGTAAGAGGAAGACACATTGATTTTAGTAAATCAATATTTAACCAAAAACTTTAACGTATAAAACAATTGATATTCATATACCTAATTATATAAAACGAACAAAAATTTACTTTTTTTGTTTGAGAAGATTAAATAATATTAATATAAAACTTGTTTAGTCTAAGCGATTATGTTTTTCTACTAACATTCTTGGTCTCATATCACATTATAAAATACGATAAAATTAGAAGAAATAAATCATTAATATTTAGTTAAAAGGTATCATTGGTTCAATTTAATGTCCTTAAATTACAATAAAAAATTTTTTAAACCAATGTAACACCATAGTGATATATTTTTTAAAAGTATCGATAACACTATTATGATTACTACTTGTCGAAACTACAAGTTAACAAAAACCTATCCGTTAATAAAAAATATAAATCAATATAAATTATAGATAAAACCTGATGTCAACAAAAGACTTGCAAGGAATTAACCAAAAAATTAGAGAACGCAATACTCAATCTTATAGATTTTAGCAACAAACAAATACAGAAATAAACCTTATAATCTTTAAACACTCAATTGAAAAATACAAATAGACATACACCACCTTTAAAAAGTGAAACAAATGTGAAACCATGCAAACACGCAATCTTATAACCAGAAATTGAAATTTCAATAAATTATTGTAAGATAAAGTGCAAAATTACTTGAAAATGTATGAAAGTAGGATGGTATAATTAACGAATGAATGAATGTAGAGCACTTAATACATACACATCAGGTTCTTAAAGTTACACCAAAAATACATATATAAGGTACAAAAACTTACCCACGGGGAACAGAATGATACAAATACTTAATCATCAGGAAACAAAAAGACCAAAAATACATATGCAAAAAAACTAATGAATCCATTTACATTCCACCCATTCATACGAATCCATTGTGACCAATAAATGCAATCTACTTTGAGTTTCGGGTCTTGACCATTAATAGCAACATACTTTTTATACATTTACCAGCTTGGTGACTGTAAATAGAAAAACAGCAGCAGTCGTCAACTTTCTGACCTAATTTAGATGATATGTTCTAAAAGATTAGTCCATTTGGAGAGTATATCAACACCTCCATGAGTTGAGCATATCAAACCAGCTTTTGATTTAAAAGGATTATAACTATTTACAAACCCTTCACTCTTAACACACTAAAGCCCAGAATACCTGCTTCCTCTCCACTTTTCGAAGGTGGCTCCTTCTTTGAGCCACTTTCATACTTCAATGAACCTACAATTTATCAAACTTCGTCTTTAGACTTCCAAGAGCACCATGTACCGAAACATTGCTATCAGATCAGTAAGATGTTAACAATCTGAAATGAAGTACAAATAATTAACGAAAACTCAACCTGTTTCCAGGTCTTCAATGAATGTCTACTCCAACAGGTTCCTAAAATTGACTCTAGAAGACCCATAAAACTGAGAATAAACATTGAAAATACATTATGCTTTATGAACAACTGAACTATATCAGACTTGTATCACTTCAAAAGGTACTACAAAAAAAGTACTCACCAAAAGTGTGATCTTTTATGAAGTCGAATCTGCCACAAAGTAGCTCCATCACATGAGTAATATTTGGTTCCCAATGCTTGCAAATCATATTAATTTAACATGTAAAAATCCTTCATAATCAATCCAAAGACGCATACAACACAATACTAATCAAGATAAATTATAACAAGATTATGTTAATGAGAAGACAAAACTGGTAGAACCCATGTAACATAATAAGTTCTCTAAATATGGAACATATTACATTCAAACGTTGTTGGTGGTTACTTAGGCCTTAACACCTAACTGTACACATTGGTACATCCAGACATATATATATTTAAACACACACAACTTTAATCATAAAAAACCAAAAACAACAAATAGATGACATAACAATATTATCAGTAAAAAGAAAATTTTAAAGAACCTTTATTTTCAGAATCTCATTGATCTAAAAGAAAATTAGGAAAATGAAACAAAAGACAAAAAATGAAAAAATAAATAAATTAGGTATTCGGTTCTCTTATTGATTAAAGAAAGTAAGGGAACTTTACATGTATAGGTGGATAAAAAATCAAAATTGGTTTTGTTTTGTTTGGTTTCGTTCCTTTCTAGGTATGTATATCTGAAAGAGCAAAAGCGCATTCATTAACATACTCACGTAATATAATGAAAACAAAGAGAGACAAGTTTAGGGAAGGGTCGTAATACCTCTTTGAGTTGAGAGAGTGGCAATAGTAAGACCTAGTTCATCTTCCTCTTCAAAAACCCCTAAACAATTAATTAGAAATGACTATGATAAGCATCAAATTACCGACCAGAAAAGACTATGATAAGCATCATATACATCCTGCAAAATCAAGTGAGAAGAAGCAGATACAAAAAAGGTTAGTCTTAACAATCTTCATTTCCGAATCTGCTTAAATGAAAGAAATATAAAAATATTTTATTTTTTACGGATCTTTGTTTCCATATCTGATTCAAATCAACACATAAACACTAAATACCATAATACCTAATTCATACCTTACTCTTGCTTCAAATCAACTAAAATCCTGCAAATCAAGAGAAATCGTCAATAAATCAACAAAAGAAACTTTTAATCAAACCTAACAAAAGGATTGTTGTAAACATAAGGTATATACGATGGTAGGATGGTGGTATGTTTTCAGTTTCCGAACCGAAGGAGAGATGATATAGAAGACGGTCTGGTGGCAATATTTCGGGATATGGCTTTTGGATTGAAAGACATATTAGGAGAGATACATAAAGATGGTCTACAAATCGTGGAATACGACAAATAAAAACTTACAAACCAGCAAGATATGTTACCAGATCTGAAAAAATAATCAAGAAGGGTTTGTTTTGACAAAATGTAGGAGAATGTGCAAATGTGAAGAAACACACCCGATCGAGATTCATCACGTACCAAATCCGGTGGAGATCCAAACCAAAGCCGATCAAGATTCATCAGGTGGCGGATCGAGATCCAAAACAAAGCCGATTGAGAGATTGTGGTTGAAGGCGGAAGAAGGAGGAAGAAAGGTAACGTGGTGGTGGCGGATGAATGCGGAAGAAAGAGAAGAGAGGAAGCATTTATTGGGTTTTGCAATTTTAAATGGAAATGAATGTGGGGAGAAAGAATGGACAGGTGAGTATTAATGATAATGGATGGTGAGATACACGAGTGTTTCAAAATTCAAATCTATCTCCTCATTTCACGGTCCTCAAATCCCGGTAAAGGTGATTGGAATTATGATTCAAACTTTCGGCAGTGTCGCGACTTCTTGTTCAATCACCCATGCTTAGGCTGGGGAGAACATGCTAAACTATGCCATATCAGCTTATCATTTGCTGATCAAATTTGGTGGGAGTAGTCAGCATGTGTTAATCATGCTAAAAGGTACAAGTCTCATGCTAAAAGGTACAAGTCATGTTGCTAATGGTTGCTATAGCGAGTTCGCTGATATATTGGCGAGGCTTCTTCAGCGAGGGCGAGGGCGAGCTCGGCCGGTGTGGGTTAGCAAGACATGGCGAGAGAGATGGCGAGGGGGATGGCGAGGCCACTCCCCCAAGCCTTAGCAATCAAAAAATTTCAAAATTTCGTAAACGTATTTCAGCGCTCAAAAACTTAATGCATTAAATAGTTATACAGTCTTAAAAATTAAGACAATTGTGCATTAAGGAGTTGTAATTTATATATGGTTTATAGTATATTATAGATTATAGATTATATATATATATATATATATATATATATATATATATATATATATATATATATATATATATATATATATATATACCGTTTTGAAACAACCCAAAAACCGTGTAACCGCCTATTACATCTAACGCCTGAGATTAGTTCTTACCCTTCTTATCAAAATTATATTTCTTTTTTAATCCAGATTGTATATATATGTATGTATGTATGTATGTATGTATGTATGTATGTATGTATATATATATATATATATATATATATATATATATATATATATATATATATATATATATCTATTACTACTTATAAAGCAAACTTGATGAATTTTTAAGTCGTACAACATTTTATGCACATAATACATATACAAAGCACATTTTTACAATTTTTTCTGCCCAATTTACACACCTTTAATGCTACAGGTGTTCTTAATTTTTAAGACGTACAAAGTCAGATGCGTAAAATACAAGTTTTAATGCTATTATTCTAAGTCCTATCCGATCCCAACCCCAGTTGTCCGGTTCTCTCTCCCATTCCCCGCTTGAATACGTATCTTTTACCTTTGAATACCAAACTTCTCCGGTTCTCTCTCCCATTCCCCGCTTGTCTCTCTTACTCAATGATTACAAACCCTAAAGCACACTCTCCTCTTTAGAAACCTAGCCGTCATTCCTAAGCGCTTCATAGACCAACATCATATTCGTGTACTTCCTTCATCATCGTCACCATCTGTTCCCACCTTCATCCTCTCACGCCTTTGATTTCCCTACACCGGGATAAGTAAGGATAAGTATGTTGATGATTTCGATTTACAATGAATTATGTTGTCTTTATACGCACAACTTAGAAAGTTGATTATAAAGGTTTTCATCGAGGGTCAAAACGGTGTACTGTGGAGGTATCATTATCAAGTATGGCCTGATTACTCTTAATGTGCTGTTTCAACCGTATGAATTCAAAATTTGAAATTGGGAAGTTAAGTCACTCTTTCGTCTCCAACCCTAGCCCTTGAATAAAATCATTGATAGATCCGCTTATTTTATTCTTTCTAACCTCAGTTTCTCTTTGTCTCTAAGATAAAATTTGCTTGATCACCTAATGCTAAAAGCTAATCCAACCTCTAGGTCTTCCATGTTTAGATTAAATACATGTATTGATTGAAACTTCTGAGTTAAGCGTTTGGATGTTTCAGGGATGGATTTTTTCGATTCTGGATGAAATATCTATGATTGGATCTGATTTGGAGGCACTTAATGTGTCATAACACTCGTTTGTTGGCTGCTGTTTCTAATTTATTTGTGTGCAAATTAAATGCTTGTATTTGAATTACTCGGACCTGCTGGTTCTCAAAACTGTGTGGAATCACATTCCTTTTGTAACTGACTAAATTTTTAGCTTTTGTAGATCCCAAAGAGCAATGTTTTTTTTACTTTAACAATTTCTTTGATAATAGATGCTCTCGGTGCATCACCTGAAAAAATGTCTATATCTTGTGATTTCTCATAAGATGTATCATTTAGGCATGGTTTCCATGAAGTTATAACTGTAAGATCGTTTTGTTTTACTATTCATGATTCTTTAATCATAAATTTGTTTCTTCAATAGGTTTGGGTATTGAGAATTGTAAATAGGTTTCAGTTTTTGTGTCTTTAGCCCAAGATCATTACTCACAGCAAATCAAGAATCATCTACATGTTGTTCTCGGGGTTTGCAAGGATGGTTGGCAATCCTAAAGTGTCTTACCATATCGAACTGGCAACTGGTGCTTGTCATTGTTCTTGCTTCTGTCACAAAAACTCTCTAAGTCTGGTATATGTATGTATGTCAGTGCTGTTTTTGCTGCTGCTCAATCCGGGTGAGTTTGGTAATCTTTTTTCTTCGATTTCAAAGCATCCTACTATCAATTTACTTAAATTTAAAAACAGAAGTACACCATTTTTTTTGCATGATGCAACTGACAGTATTTACTTAACTATAAAATTTTGATTTTTGAAACACTATCGGGATATGCTGTAGAATTTGTGAACCATGATATGGTTAGGTTGGCGATGGTTTTTGTTGGGAGTTTATTGCTTAAAAGTAATATAGAAATATTAACAATGTTGTGGTTTATATTTTTATTGACATGAAGTTATGTGGCAGGTCCAGACCAGCATGGACTCATTGACCTGTTGATATCTTCAAAGGCCACTTTAGTTTGTCTCATTTTGGAAAATTATTGAACATAGAAGTAGTTGTTTTAACTTGCACAATATAAGGATATATTTTTTTATTAAATTTTGTATGGATTTGTGCTATAATTGATGAAATGCAACATGAACAGTTTTAGGTTATATTGTTTTTTATATTTTGCATTTGAATCTTGAAATTAGATTTTAGTTTTTCCCTAGAACGAAAATGATGTTTTGGAATCTACAAATATGGTTTTATAATTTCCAGTGAAGATGAAGATTTGTAGTGTGTTTATTTGCAAATACTATTAATCTGTTAGTGAAATTGATTAAATTTCGATAAATTAGTTAACTTGGTATATTTATCGTTTAAGTAAACATTTCATTTTTATATGGAAACGTTGGTTGGATAATTATAATATAATGGGTTTTACCAATTGAATACGCATTGTGTCTATGTGCGTGATTTGGTTAATGGAGTGTATAAAAAAACCAAATGATATGTCCTCATAGATGTTTTCTGTTGTAATATTGTTTACAATTAGAATATTAATTACTAATGCACACATTTATAATCATAAATATATGAAAATGACGCTATAAATAAAAAAACCATGGTCGATTTTTAAAAAGATACAAGTATGGATACAATTTATTAAAATGGTTGTTGGTTGTTTTATTTTGATAATAATTTTATAAGGGTAGGGGTCTTAATTAAGTGACTTTTCTCTTAACAAGATACATCATCTGTGACCGTATCAAGAACTAGAAGTAGCTAAGGTGAAGCATTTTTATAAAATTCAGTTCATATATATATAATCGATGTAAACAAGCTTTATATATTTTGTTCTGTTCTAAACATATATTTCTATAAAAATTATTCAAAGAATAGGCTAGGAGAGATAGTCAACAATCATATGGGATAGCATAAAACTAAAACCTTGATTTTAATTTTAAAATCGTGTGGGTGTATAGTATACATTCTACATTGAAGTGGGATATCGATGCCACAAGTACAAAGAAAATTAAGATAAAAAAAAGACCTACTAAAAGGTTTTTCAAACAATAGTAATCAAATAGAACTATTTTTCGCCTAATTGTAAATGGTATTTCTATACTACCGATTCAAGATTCCCGAAAACCAAATAACTCATACCCAAATGAAAGTAACATCGAAAAGAAAAGCTAATCGTCAAATCTTGATCCCAACTCCCTTATTAGCTCCCGCCGCATTGCGCGGGTACACCACTAGTATATATATATATATATATATATAAGGATCAATTAAGGACCCAAAAAGGTTGAGATCTTGAGGCTAAATCTCAATCATCTACTATTTTAGATCTAGGGCTATTATTAAAAGGTATTTTGTAATATATATACATTTTAAATTAATTTAATTTAAATTAAATATTATATAAGGGTAGTAGAGTAATTAGACATTTTTTTATTTTTATCAACTTATATAATCTCTCATTATCTCCCCTATTTCTCTCACATTTATTCTCTTTCCTCACAATTTTTATGTTTGCGATTCCACCCTACCACTCCCTTTCCTTTCCAGTCGCCGCCAAGAGCTACATTACCATCATCGTCCGGTTTTGCAAGCTTGAAAAAAACCCCAAATTGACTTGCAACGTCAATTGTTCCTGATTCTATAGTGTGATTGTTTGTGCAATTAAAAGACAACATGGTACAATTCGTATTATGGTCGTTGCGAATGAAATCAGCCAAGTTAGGGATCGTCTTCCACTGCTGAAGGGATCTGAGTGATGTCAAAAAATTGAGGCCAATGGATCTGTAGGCTATAGTTTGGATCGCTGGGTGAATGTAGGCTATAGTTTGGATCGCTGGGTGAATGTCATATGTTTGAATTATTATTATTTTTCTGTTTATGTGTCTATTTTAGATTAAATTGAAAAATGATTGCAGATCGAGACTTACGAAGCAATAAGCAAATATGTTCCAAGTATTGGGAAGACAGCAAACAATGTAGGTATTATGCCCAATATGAATATTTACTAACATTATTAAAATATAAAAATTGAAAACAAAAGGATTCTTGAAAATATTTTTTACTTAATTTGGTGAATTTTGATAAACCAATTATATGTCTGCCGACTTATGAAAGTGATATTATTGACTAATATTAATGAATTTCACAACAAATAATTTCCGTGAGGTGTATATCGGAACTTCGTAGGAGTAAAGTGATCATGCATATAAATTTGTTTGCAAGCCTGTTTGTTTGTTTGTTTGTTTGTTTTTGCCATTCATTAGTGAGGCATTCATTTGAACATTCATGTCTTATATCATTGCTAATCACTTATGATTCACCTTCTCAGTTCATAATCATTAGTTAACGATTTTTGCAATGATTTATATATAATTTAGTTATAATTATAAATGATTAGAAGTAATTAGTGTGTGTCATTATAAATGCTTAAAGGTTATTTATTTCTACTTGCTATTGTTTAATCATATATGATTAAAGGTGATATAATATTTGTTTTGTTTATGTGTGTGTGATTACATGGAAGAAAAAACATAAATTGATTAGAAAATCTGTTACAAATTTGATCTTAGTATTATACTAGTTCATTGTTTTAAATATTGTTGGTATATTATGTCAATTTACTTGTAATTTTGTTGGATAATGTTGCTACTTTATTGTTTAGGCTATCAAATGAGTAGTAGCGTATTAACACTTAATAGTTACAATTACTATATTAAAGTACATTAAATTTGGTAGGTTTAGACGCTCAAAATGTGGAGCATATAGTTTCTATGAGAGATCAAACATTATAGAGATCAATATCTGGAAAATAGATATTGGAATCAGTAGGATGGATGAGGTTGTGTCCTTGTTACCGTCAGATTCAAAACTACTCAAAACATTGGTCATGGCTACTATAAGAGTTTCCCTATAAGATATTCTCGAATTTCTGATGGATTGTCAATCGTCAATGCCTCTAGTTTGTTTGTGGAACATGTCAGTCCGTCATAACTATGTGATTCAGAATTCCATATATTTTTATCGTGGCTTTATTCAGAACCATCGGCTGTGTGGGTCTGAAATTAAACAAATATTTCATCAATCACAACAAAAACTTGTACATAATGACAGGCTTTGGCCGGTCCTAATGTATGATGCAACTGATCTTCTCACACAAAGTAAATTAAATAAATGTTGTTTAAAATAGATATACAATGTGCACCTAATCACAACAACATATAAGAACATTATAAGTTCATTCGGTTTCCATATGACAAGCATGGCGTTAATGTCTAGCAAATATAACATGAATGCCTTCACAATAATTTGGGTGAGGTTATATAAATATGCAATTGATGCATCATTCTGTATATAACTGAAATATTTTTAAAACTACATTTGTTAATCTATAATGCTTGAGAAGAGAAAAAGTCAATTGCTAAACCTTTACCCTTAATTCCTGCTTCAGCGGTCTGTAGTAGGTTGTGCAACTGAGCCAAGGTGGTCTCACTGTTGTTCAGATGATAAGCCAAAATGAACTGATCATAACAACTTGGTAAGAAGTTCAGGACTATATCAATAGCCAGCTCCTCATCAAAGTGCACATTTAGCTTAATGAGGCGTTCCACGTGTCGTTGCGTTCTCTGCATGTGGGCGCAGACAAACAATCCCTCCTTCATTTTGCATGCCATGAAGGCTTTGACTACTTCGTATTTTTCTTGACGAGCTCGCTTATGGAACTTTTCCACAAGGTCCTTATTCATCTCATACGGCCAATAGTCCTCATAAAATCTCTGCAATTCAGGGACCATAGTGGCGACCATGATGCAAGCCACTTTGATTGCATCGTCGCAGTGTTTCTTGTAGGAGGCTTGTTCTTCAGGAGTAGCATTCTGTTCATCAATTTAGACTAACTCTTTCTCGAGAACATACTCCTTCTCCTCAAATCTAAGAGCCATTTTGATGTTTCGCATCCAGTCATTGGTGCCATCTAATGCCACCCTAGAGCAGAGCGAAAGGATTGAAGAAAAGTTATGGTTATTGTGGGAAGCGGATGGGGGAGCAGAAGCATCAGCAAAAGTAGACATCTATAAAAGGAATGTAGTTTTTAATTAGATAAGAATAATCCTTAATAAATTAACCCAAATAATAAATATTAAGGCTAGGACCCAACTATATAATTCACAACTTAGAAGAGGAAGCGGATGGGGGAGTAGAAGCATCAGCAAAAGTAGACATCTATAAAAGGAAGGTAGTTTTTAATTAGATAAGAATAATACTTAATAAATTAACCCAAATAATAAATATTAAGGCTAAGATCCAATTATATAATTCACAACTTAGACGAGGGATGTCGTAATCTAATTGTAAATTTTATAAAGGTAGGTAAATGACGATTTACCAATACCACCACGGAAAGAAATCAAATTTAGTTAAATTCCTAGGTCTTTTGAGATTCATTGAAACTATTCAATGGCATGTTTAATCTCGAATTATGCTTTTCTATTTGTGACTGGGATATTGAGAATCACAAACAAGATGTGAATAATCTGAGCGTCCCTCGCGGGGTTTGGGGCAGCGCCCCAAAAGGTCTTCGGAATTTACAAGTGGTTACAGAGTGGAAAATCGTATTTCTTGAGGATGCTTATGGTAAAACTGACTAATTTCGTCAGTTTTGGAAACCAGTAAATCCCTCATAAATTCATGACTTGTCACCAAAGCAACCGATGAAGACAACCCTAAAGCGCATGACGACTACCCTGGACGAAACCCTAATCCACTCGTTTATTATAAATACGGCTCTCCTCATTGAGGAGAGGACACACCCTTTAGCTCTCATTTTTCATCAAACTCTCTCAGATATCCATAGCAATTTGACTCACGTTTTCTGTGCCTAGATTCGTGAGTGTCCTCTTGGATTATCCTAGGCTGAATTTCTTGTAACCCGGACATAGGGTAGAAATATCAGTTCGGAAAGTGTTCTCACAATCCAAGGGGTATCCAGATCTCCACTCAAACCCTACCCAATTTCTAACAATCGAACTAATATTTCCTGTTTCTGGAGATGGCTGAAACAATTCGCGAGATGACCACAAAGTTTGCAAAACTGGAAAAGTTTGAAGGCGTTGATTTCAGGCGCTGGAAGAAGAAGATGCACTTCATGCTAACCACTCTGAAAGCAGCATACGTGCTTACTACTCCAAGACCATCCATGCCTGAGGAAGGTGCTGAAGAATCCCTTTAAGATACCAGGAAGAGACAGAAGTAGGATAACGATGACTACATCTGCAAATGTCACATTTTAAACGGTATGTCTGATGCTCTATTCGATATCCATCGTGATGCTTTAACTGCCAAGGAATTGTGGGATACCCTTGAATTAAAATACATCACAGAGGACGCTTCTAGTAAGAAGTTCCTGGTTAGTGACTTTAATAATTATAAAATGGTTGATTCAAGGTCTGTCACTGAACAATTCAATGAACTTCTTGGTATTTATGGTCAATTTAAACTGCACAAAATGAATATGGACGAATCCATTGTTGTGTCAAGTGTCATTGACAAACTTCCACCATCCTGGAAGGATTTCAAACATAACTTGAAACATCAAAAGGAGGAACTGTCAATGGTTCAAGTTGCTAGTCATATTCGCATTGAGGAATCTCTTCGTGCGAAGGATGTTGACAAATCAAAAGGAAAGCTTGAACCTGGACAGCCCTCTGTTCATATGGTTGAAAACAAACCAAGGAACCCGAACAACAAAGGACATGGAAAACGTAAGCAGGAACATGTCCCAAATAACCCCAACAAAAAGAAAAATGATCTGGTTTGTTGGAGGTGCAATAAGGTGGAACATTGCAAGCGTGATTGTCGTGTGAACTTAGGCAACAATAATGGTGCTGGAAACCGAGCCAATGGAAGTGTGAACGGGTCTTCGGGCCAAGTTAAAGGAGGTCAGCTTTTTACTAACTTTGATAATTCTAATCAGAATTATGTTTATTATGTTTCACTTATTCCTGAATCATTCTATGTACAGGATGATGATGTTGCTTGGTGGATCGACTCCGAGGCAACGAACCATGTATGCAAGGATAAACGGATGTTTGAAACATTAACACCGCTTGATGATGGATCGGTGATGAGGATGGGAGACGATTCTTTATTCCTATTTGTGGTTTTGGTGTCGTGTGTCTTGAATTTACTTCTGGAAAGACTATTACTCTTTTTGATGTTTTGTTTGTTCCTACGATTCGAAAGAATCTTGTTAGTTGTAGTTGTTTGAAATTTGATGGTTTTAAGCAAGTTATTGAGTCGAATAAGTTTATTTTGTCTCAGGGTGGAATGTTAATTGGTTTTGGATATTTGAATAATAGAATGTTTCGTTTGAATCTTGTTGAGAAATTATTACCTGTTCAAAATTCTGTATTTGTATCTTCTGCTTCTAATATTGACAAATCTATGCTTTGGCGTGCAAGATTAGGTCATGTCAATTTTAGAAGGATGCATGAGATGTCAAAAGATGGATTAATTCCAGCCTTTGACATGACTTTTGATAAATGTAAAACATGCATGCTCACAAAAGTGACAAAACAGCCCTTTCCTAGTGTTACTAGAAATTCGACTGTTTTTGAACTTGTACACAGTGACCTGTGTGATTTTCACTCTACTCCTTCCTTAGGTGGTAAACGATATGTCGTCACATTCATTGATAAATGTACCCGGTTTTGCTATGTGTATTTTGTGACACCCCATTTCTACTGTTTTCAAATACTATGATTTTTCGTATAAATACATGAATACAAAAATACGGTTTATCAAAAACCGAATATTTACATCTTTAAAACTGTGGGTGTTACAAATCCATACCAAATTTAACCATAGTAAGCAAGAAAAGGATTAAACCTTGCGTCCAAGATAGGAGCTAACTCAAGCTCCACTCCAGCTAAACTTCATCCCATTTATAGCAATTTATTTAAACCTGGAATACATGGCAAAACATAGAATACGTAAGACAAAAATGTCTCGTGAGTTACATGAGTTTTAGACTCAAACTTATAACTTCTTTTCCAACTTTTATAAAACTTATAACATACTTCATCTTTCAAATTTTTATAATAATATCATACCATAGCTCATTCCTTTTCAAAATCATTACATATCATGCTTTGCAAAAATATCTTCTTTCAAAACTTTATAATAACAACATACCATAATTCTTTACTTCTCAAAAATCATTTTATGACATACTTTACAAAAATAACATCTTTCTTACTTTCTCTGACTGGTTTTATAAGCTTGCTGGATTTTTATACTTAGGGCTTTAATCACTATAAGTGATACCCCAAGTCTCTATGGCTAGAAAGAACGGATCAATCATCACCATAGAAGTGCTGAGGCGATCTACTTCGCGATGGGGCTTGTCCCCAGTAGACCCCTTACCTAACCCGGGTAGGTTGGAACATAGTTCCCTTACTAACGCTGCTTGCTACAATTACCAGTCATACAAAAACTTGCTGTTAGCTTGAACATTTCTCATAAACATATAACTTGTGGCTAAATGCCAAACTACATCATTCTATGTCTTTATGGCTAGATGCCAAATACATAACTTTCCAAACATATTGTGGCTATATGCCCTTTCATACTTGAAAACATATAAAGTTTGTAACCAAAACATACTTCTTAAACATTTTATGGCTATATGCCTATTCATACTTTCAACCATGTATAACTTGTATTAAACATATACTTTCACATATTTGGTTCATAAACCAAAACATACTTTCACATAATTGGCTCATAGACTAAAATATAACTTCAAATATAACATTATACTTTCACGAATGAGTTAGAGATAATACTCTTGCATATAATTTCACATATAGAAATTTCATAAGAAATCTTGAAAATACTTACTTGCCATGTACCCCAGAATGGGTAAAAATACTGCATGTACTCACCTCATGTATTGCTAGAAGATTGACTACACGTTCCTTGTATTTATACTCTTTTGTGATTAGATAATCACTTGGCATGAACCTATAATTAACATGTTATACATTAACATTCATGCTAACTGATTTTATAACTCATTAGAGTCCTTATAATACTATCTTGGGTCATAACAAGTTTATAACTTTTAAATGACCAACTTTAGTTAAATCGTATTTTATACGTATTTTGCTACAGTACCCTCGAGGGGTCGTATTTCGGTTCCGACAATTTTCCACGAAGTTTTGGACCATATTGGACTTATGTTTAAAATTTGAGGTCAAACGGACAAGTTTTGGACCAAAACTAAAAATCAAATTGGACTTGGCAGAAGACTTGGAACGAAACTGCATTTTTTGCTCTGCCGCTGGATCGCGACCCGATCCTAAGGGGGATCGCGACCCGATCTCGTCTGGTGCGACCAGATGCTCCATTTTTATGCTACAAATTACCATTTTCCCATATTAAGCCCTTAATGCACGACTTAATCACTAGGGATTGTTCCAAGAGCAAAACCATTCATTTTCTTCAAGTTTTTAACCATAAAAATCATGGATTTCAATTATTTTTTTCAAACATTCCCATTTTTGCATTTTTTGTCCAAAAACCGAATTTGTTCGAAATTAATCACTTCTACTGCTTTATTTTAACAACTACCACATATGGAACTCATTAAAACCTCTTAGAATTAATTTGATCAAGTAAAATTGATTTCTAAAGCTTTTGAACAAAATTCCAATTTTTCAACAATAGCAACATACTTTGATGATTTTAAGATATGTTCTTAATACTTGACTTAATTGGTTTAGGGTCATATCTAGGCCCTAAATACCAACTTATACTTGTTTTTAAACATCTTTTTCACAAATTTCATCCTCTTTGCTTAAAATCATTCCCGAAAACCCAATTTAACACCAAAAACCATTTTGATCAATTTTTAAAGATGGAACCGATTTCTCACTTCATTTATAACATATATGACTTAATAAAACCATAGAAACTAATTTCAGTTCCAAAAACCCATTTCTAGGGTTCTTGAGCTCAAACCCATTTCCATGGAATTAACCTAAATTTATGGTTGAAAATGCGTTCCTTGTGTTGATTTGAGCTAGATGGAACGTATGATTTCATCATAGCAACTTTGTACTAAATTTCAGTTTGTAGTTTACCCACAGAACTTGAAGAGCTAAACTTAGGGTTGATAATTTTCTTACCTTAGAAGCTTGAAATTACAAATTCCAAGTTAAACCCTTGATTTCTTGCTTCAATCCTTGCTCTTCTCCGCGAATGCGTATTCCCGTTTCTTCCAGAGAATTCCCAGGGCTCTCTTCTGATTTTTATGTCCATTTATGAGATATTTTCTCATATTTATATTTTCCATACTTTGCCTTAATGACATTTCAGCCCCTGGACTTTCATTCTTTGGACTTTTGGCACTAATATTAAATTTGGCCACATGAAGTTATAATTATTACATTTTTGGTCCAAACTAGAATTATACTTTTATAATAATTTTTTGTATATGGTCAAATGACCAAATTACCCTTCTTAATGTAAAATGACTAATTTACCCTTACAACATACTTTCTCATAAAATATACATAAAACTTTAAATTATACACACTTTGTTTTACATATTTATATTATTAAATTTGGGTCGTTACATATTTGCTTAATGCTAAAAGTGAAGCATTGGAAAAGTTCAAAATATACAAAACTGAGGTGGAATTGCAATTGGGCAATTTGGTTAAACGTCTTCGGACTGATAGGGGAGGTGAATATATGGATCACATATACTTCCAATCAGTGGGTATCATTCATGAGACCACAGCACCTTACTCGCCTCCACAGAATGGAATTGCTTAACGCAAAAATCGAGTTTTAAAGGAAATGTTAAACTCGATGTTATCTTACTCGGGACTGAGTAATGGATTCAGGGGAGAGGCCATGTTAACGGCCTGCTATTTATTAAATAGGGTTCCAAATAAAAAGAACAAAACAGTCCCATATGAACTTTGGTTCAAGAAAAAGTCGAATTTGAGTTATTTTCAGGTTTGGGGATGTCGGGCAGTTGTAAAACTAACTGAGCCCAAAAGGACAACTTTGGGGGAACGTCGAATAGATTGTATATTCATTGGATATGCGGAACATTCCAAGGCATATAGGTACTATGTGATTGATCCTAATGATTCGGTATTGGTTCACACCATTATCGAGTCACGAGATGCGATTTTTGATGAGATGCGCTTCTCATCTATTCAAAGGCCTAAGGATCTGACTTTTGGCACTAATGAGGTGCAAAATCCAGAAAGTTCAGATGGTGTAAATGGTTTTGTTGAGCCAGAAACACGAGAGCTTCGAACGAGCAAAAGAGGCAAAATCCCGAAAAATTTCGGTTTCGATTTTCAAATGTATTTGGTGGAAGGAACAAGGGATGATGAGGTTCTTCAATACTCGTATTGTTACAATATTAAGGATGATCCAAAGACATATCAAGAGGCCATGCAGTCTTGAGATGTAATTTTTTGGAAGGAAGCAATTGATGACGAAATGTCATCAATTCTTGAGAATAACACTTGGGCGTTAGCTGATTTGCCTCCAGGTTCTAAACCACTTGGTTGCAAATGGATTTTCAAAAAGAAAATGAATGTTAATGGGACTATTGACAAGTTCAAATCCCGGTTAGTCATTCAAGGTTTAAGACAAAAACCCGGTGTTGACTATTTCGATACATATTCTCCGGTGTCACGTATCTCTACTATTAGATTGTTGATTGCCTTTCCAAGCATCCAAAATCCGATTATTCATCAAATGGATGTGAAAACAGCCTTTTTGAATGGCGAACTCGATGAGGAATTTTACATGAAACAACCGGAAGGTTTCGTTATGCCCGGTAAAGAGCATATGGTATGTAAACTTGTGAAATCTTTGTACGGGCTGAAATAAGCGCCCAAGCAATGGCATCAAAAGTTTGATGAGGTTATTTTTTCCTCTAGTTTTAAGTTAAACCAAAGTGACAAATGTGTTTACAATAGATTCGATGATGCTACTGGTGCTGGAGTGATCATTTGCTTATATGTAGATGACATGTTGATTTTCGGTACTGACCAAAATCAAGTAGATGAAACAAAGAAACTGTTGTCATCTAAGTTTTCCATGAAAGATTTGGGAGAGGCTGATGTGATTCTTGGAATAAGAATTAAGAAGATGAACAAAGGATTGGTAATGACTCAAAGTCAGTATATTGAGAAAATTCTCAAGCGGCTTAATTTTGCCGATTGTTCACCTGTAAGCACTCCCATGGATCCAAGTGTGAAATTGATGGAGAACAAAGGAACTCCTATCTCACAATTGGAATACTCTAAGGCCATTGGTAGCTTGATGTATGGTATGACAAGTACCAGGCCTGATATTGCTTTTGTTGTGGGAAAATTGAGCAAATACACTAAGAATTCTAATGCTCAACATTGGCAAGCAGTGAATAGAGTATTTAAGTATCTCAAGGGAACCATGGATTATGGATTGAGTTACTTGGGATATCCTTCAGTCTTGGAAGTACAATCAGATGCAAGTTGGATAACCAACATGGAGGATCATTCCTCAACAACTCGTTGGGTATTCTTGCTTCGGGGAGGTGCTATCCCCTGGGCTTCTAAGAAGCAAACTTGCATTACAAACTCAACAATGGAATCTGAGTTTATTGCATTAAGTTCTGCTGGTAAAGAAGCTGAATGGTTAAGGAACTTGGTCTATGAGATTCCTTTGTGGTCTAAACCCATAGCACCTATTTCTATCCGTTGTGATAATGTTGCCGCTCTAGGCAGGGCTTATACTCAAGTGTGTAATGACAAGTGTCGACACTTAGGTGTCTGACACAGTATGGTTAGAGATCTAATCATGAATGGTGTAATTTCGATTGAGTATGTGAAATCGCAACACAATTTGGCAGATCATTTAACTAAGGGTTTGCCAAGAGACTTAGTGCACAAGTCTGCGATTGGGATGGGATTAAAGTCCATCTAATTTTGTAATAGTGAGACACCCAATTCCCTTCTAATATGACATTAGGAGCTAAATTCAATGTGGAAAGCTCATACTTATAGATTGGAACACATGAAGTATTCATCCCAGGTAATGTGTTCGGTTCTGCAGTTGACCATGTTGAAGTTAAACTTCTTAATAATTCCTTTAATTAAATGTATGTGCAGATACATGGAAAGGAGTTACCTACGTGATTGTGAAGTGTAGCCGCACTTCAAGAGGTTGTGGACTTGGCCTTGATACGATCATGAGAGGATTAGGACACACGACTTTATAATAGTGTCAAGTTGTATTTTCCTAGAAAGATCAATAAACTAGTATGTATTTTACCTTCTGGTATTCAAATGGGTTGATGGGTTCAATTCTTAGAACACCCTGATTCTCGAGTATTTGTAAGTGTATAATACTAAGTGGAAATTCAATCGTTTCGACATTTTCATTTATGTACTGGTTTGATTTGTTTTGATTAAGTTATGTTTGTTCAATGGTTACACTAAGATGGGGGAGGATTGTTGGTGATTTTAGTGTCACGAGGTCATTTCATGTAATTGGAACTAACCTGTGAGCTAATGGCTATATGTTCGGGTATGTGCGGAGTGCACGCATGTATGCGGTCAAATAAATAGCCAGTTCGACGACAAGTCGGGGGTCCGGGGGCAGCGCCCCTGGGCTCCGGGTTTCCAAAGGGGCAGCGTCCCTTTGGCGGGGTCTAGGGGCAGCGCCCCTAGTGGGGGGTTCCAGGGGCCGAGCCCCTGGCTGGGGTCCCGCTGAGCGTCCCTCGTCGGGTTTGGGGCAGCGCCCCAAAAGGTCTTCGAAATTTACAAGTGGTTACATAGTGGAAAATTGTATTTCTTGAGGGTGCTTATGGTAAAACTGACTAATTTCGTCAGTTTTGGAAACCAGTAAATCCCTCATAAATTCGTGACTTGTCACCAAAGCAACCGATGATGGCAACCCTAAAGCCCATGACAGCTACCCTGGACGAAACCCTAATCCACTCGTTTATTATAAATACGGCTCTCCTCATTGAGGAGAGGAAACACCCTTTAGCTCTCATTTTTCATCAAACTCTCTCAGATCTCCATAGCAATTTGGCTCACGTTTTCTGTGCCTAGATTCGTGAGTGTCCTCTTGGATTATCCTAGGCTGAATTTCTTGTAAACCGGGCATGGGGTAGAAATATCAGTTCGGAAAGTGTTCTCACGATCCAAGGGGTATCCAGATCTCCACTCAAACCCTACCCAATTTCTAACATAAAATAGGTTCAGGAAGAAATACATACCAATCGGACCTGTAGCAAGTTTATTTAGACCTTTCAACAAACAGTTGGTGGGCATAGGAGGGTATGAAACATGATGAGCACATTTATATCAATCGGACCTGTAGCAATTCAGACCTGTCCGACCTGAAGCTATCGGACCTATGGTAAAATGAAAATGATGTAATCAGAGATGAACAAAGCAAAGATGAACAAATTGAAGATGAAGCTTGAACCAATCAGATATGAAAGCTTAAACCAATTCAAACCTGTCTGAACCTGAAGCATTGGCTGGAAGAGGAGGCGGCGATGATGGCGGTGTCAGCGATAGATGCGAAGACTACTAGAAATGGATGGGAGCAGGCGACGATGAACATTGGAAGAGCGGCAGCGGCGTATGGTGGCTTTGACATGTTTTGGAAGAAGGCGGGGGAAGAAGTGTTGATATTTATAATGCCACGTCACGTATCCGGCTTTATTTATCCATGTCAACACTTAGTTAGTTGGTTAGAGCAAGTTGTTAGTAATCAGTTAGATCGTTAGTTAGTGGTTAGTTAGTGTTTGTTGCATGTATATATTTCAATAACTGTATGACTGGAGTTAGTTAATCAATTCAGAGATTTCATCTCGTTTCCTCTATTTTGTCTCTCAATAGGTTATCAGAGAAAATATCTTTTTCTCCTTCATTTTGGTTTCTGATCTTGTTCTTCATCCTTCTCATCAATGTCCAATCCAACTCCAATTCAACAAACTAATCAATTTAATCACTCCCATCCTTTGTATCTTCATCCTTAGGATCATCATGGTATGCTACTTGTTTCTAAACAATTTGATGGTTCGAATTTCAATTCTTGCAGCAAAGCTATGTCTATAGCCTTATCTGTGAAAAACAAATTGGGTTTTGTGAATGGAAAGGTCATAAAACCACCTGATGATGATCCTAATTTTGAAATTTGGCAACAATGTAACGATATGGTTACATCATGGATTCTAAATGTCTTAACTAGCAATATCGCTGAATCAGTCATATATTCTTCTTCATCCTATGAAATTTGGAAATATCTCGATGCTCGATTTGGTCAATCAAATGGTGTGAAACTTTACTAATTGCAAAAGGAAGTTTCAGATCTATCTCAAGGAACTAGTGATTTAGCTACTTACTACACCAAACTTAAGAAGTTTTGGGACGAATTGAATGCCTTATCATCCTTACCTCCCTGTACATGTGGAGCAATTCAGAAGATGCAATATATGGAACAAAATCAGAGATTGATTAAGTTTCTCATGGGATTAAACAACGATTACTCATCCACGAGAGGTAATATTCTTATGATGAAGCCTCTTCTAGGTGTCTCTCAAGCTTATCCACTTTCGATTCCAGATGAAAAACAAAGAGAGGTACATTCTGCTTCCATATTCTCAAAGATGAGAATAATAAGAACATAGTATGTGCTCACTATAAGAAACAAGGTCATACAATGAATAAGTGTTATCGACTAGTTGGATTTCCAAAGGATTTCAAGTTTACAAAGAATAAAAGTGTAGCTGCTAATGTCTCGAACCTACAAGCCACAAATGAAAGCAATTCTTCTTCAGTGAGCCAAATTAGTAATGAATCCAATTCTCTATCTGATTTAATCACAAATCAGTATCAACATCTCAATGGTCAATATCAACAACTATTAACCATTCTTAATTCCCATTCGATGAACTCAAATTCATCAAAGGAAGCAAATAACTCAATCAATGGTGGTGAAGACAAAAACATAAACGAAGAACGAAGTCAAGGAATCAACAACAACTTCTAAAACATAAACTTCGCTGGTAATGCTTCTTCTTCATATAAGTTTCCAGTGAAATGTCATTATCTTATTACTTCGACAATTGCTTGGATTCTAGATTCCGGTGCGAGTAATCACATGTGCTTTGATAAATCTGCACTCTTCCAAATCATAAAGCTTGATCAACCTCATTTCATAACTCTTCCTAATGGATAACAAACACATGCTTATGAGATTGGCAGTACATACATTGCAAAAAAATGATCTCTTGTGCGATGTTCTTTATGTTCCCATGTTCCGATATAATCTTCTTTCGATTGGAAAACTCTACAAACAATTGAAGGCTCTTGTTGTATTCTTAGAAAGTCATTGCTTCTTATTACAGGGCCTTTCTCTGAAGAGGCCTCTAGTTCTTCGTAAGTATGAAGTTGGCTTATACTTTGTTCAATCCAAACTGGCAAGAGTATCGTCATGAACGTCACCACACAAAGTCCATCTGATTCTTCCGTTTTCTTTGTTGATTCTCTTTGTAATAGAGTCTCAAATGACAATGTTACTTCCTTGGGCATAAACGCCTTGGTCACTTGCCCTTCTACAAGTTCAAAACCTTTGGCTTCATTAATAAAAACGCTTCTCTTAATGATGTTTTTTGTGATATTTGTCCAAAAGTAAGACAACACAAATTACGATTCAAACAAAGTAGCATTCACACTTATTCTTCGTTTGAGCTTGTACATATTCGTGGGAACCTTATAACACAAAGACATACACAAGTCATTTTTACTTTCTAACAATAGTCGATGACTTTTCAAGATGCACTTGGACTCATCTTTTGAGTACCAAGAGTAATGCATATCAAGTCATTAAAGGATTTGTTGCAATGGTCGAAACTCATTTTGTAAGAAGCTCAAATTATACGATCAGAAAATGCTCTAGAACTTGGATCAAGCAATGAAGGAAATTTATTTTTGCAAGAAAAGGGATTATTACATCAAACAAGTTACAGAAGCTGTCCCCAACAGAATAGAGTAGTGGAGCGAAAACATAAACACTTACTTGAAACTACCAGAGCCTTATTTTTTCAATCAAATCTTCCAATCATATTTTGGGCTGATTGTCTTCTTACAGCTACATACCTCATAAAACGATTTCCAACACAACTTCTCAAAGGCAAAACTCCATTCTTCACCTTATACGAGTCTGAACCATCTTACTCTCACATAAAGGCTTTTGGATGCCTATGCTTCGCCAGCACAATAAAGGATAATCGAGATAAATTTAAACCTCAAGCATCACCATTTGTATTCATTGGTTATCCGTTTGGAAAAAAGGCTTACAAACTATACGATATGCATACTCACTAGGTTGTTATTTCAAGAGATGTCCAATTCCATGAAAATATATTCCCTTATCACACAATCAATACTATCTCTGCTCCTATCTTTACTCCTCAAACATCCGTTTTTACTGATGATATCACTACTGAATCTCATTTAAATCCTGATCCAGATCCTACCGCTACACCTACAATTCAAAATCATATTCCTTCTTCTCCTGTTCTTCGACAATCCTCGAGATTTCATCATACTCTATCTCATTTAAAAGATTATATTTGCAATCACGTCTTTGATTCGTGTATTCACACAGTCACTCATATCTCTCCAACACATCATATTAGTTTTACCTCTCTTGATGCTCAAAGTCAAAACTTTGTCAAAACTAACCCCACATTGGTTGAGCCATCAACTTATGAAGAAGCTGTAAAATTCCCAAAATAGAGAGAAGCAATGCGAAAAGAGTTTGATGCTTTAATTACAAATAATACTTGGCTCATCTCTGATCTTCCCAAAGGGAAGAAACCAATCAGTTGCAAGTGGGTTTGAAAAATCAAATACAGAGCTAATGGTGACATTGAACGAGGCAAAAGATGTCTTGTAGTCAAAGGGTATACTCAAAAGGTTGGTATTGATTATACCGAAACATTTTCTCCAGTTGTCAAAATGACAACTATCAGGGTTCTAATCGCTACTGTTGTCAAAAAGGATTGGAAGATGCATCAACTGGATGTTAATAATGCATTCCTGCATGGAGATTTAGATGAGGAAATGTACATGAAACCCCCAGTAGGTCTTCAAATGCGTAACCTCAAACAAGTTTGTAAACTTCAAAAATCATTATATGGCTTAAAACAAGCCTCAAGACAGTGGCATGCCAAGCTGACTTCTGCTTTACGAGCTAAAGATTATCAACAATCCAAGAATTATTACCACTTTTTCATAAGAAGATTGGAACATATGTCACTTATGTTGCTGTTTATGTAGACGATATCATTATTACCGGTAATAGCGATGATAAAGTACTACAACTAAAAGACTTTCTTGATGAAAATTTATCAAATATTTGGGATTTCTTAACTTTTTTCTTGGAATGGAAGTTGAAAGAGTTTCATTGCAATGGCACGGCTTTGAATGATCCAGAAGTATATCGAAGGCTAGTTGGCAAGCTGAATTTTTTAACAACTACCAGGCCAGACCTTGCATTCACTGTACAACATTTGAGTCAATTCATGATTAATCCTTGTCTTCCTCGTCTTGAAGCTGCCCTTCATACATTATGATATATCAATACAAATCCTACTAAATGTCTTATTTTTAACAACAAGGATGACTTTACTTTACAAGCATTATGCGATTCAGATTAGGCAACATGTCCACACTCATGAAAGAGCATTAGTAAATTCTTCATAATGATGGGAGGCAGCCCAATATCATGGAAATCGAAGAAGCAAGTTACACTTTCATTATCATTAGCAGAGGCAGAATATCAAAGTATGAGGCGGGTCACTGTTGAATTAGCCTAGTTATCAAGACTTTTACATGAATTGACTGTCCGTAATATTACTCTAGTTCCAGTCAAATGTGATAGTCAAGCTGCCATCTACATAGCAAATAATCCCATTTTTCATGAAAGAAAAAGACACGTTGAGCTTGATTG
This sequence comes from Cichorium intybus, assembly GCA_023525715.1. Classification (NCBI taxonomy): domain Eukaryota; kingdom Viridiplantae; phylum Streptophyta; class Magnoliopsida; order Asterales; family Asteraceae; genus Cichorium; species Cichorium intybus. Next base: position 73,488,299 of record CM042011.1, read on the forward strand.
CCATTTTGTACGGGAAAAATTACAAGATGGTTAAGTATCTTTGCATCATATTCCAACACAACACCAGCTTGCTGATTTGTTTACTAAAAGTCTCCCTAGCAAAAATCATCATCATTTACTGTCGAAGTTGGGAGTTTCCCACTCTCTAACTTGAGGGGGTGTTGATATTTATAATACCACGTCACGTATTCGGCTTTATTTATCCATGTCAACACTTAGTTAGTTGGTTAGAGCAAGCTGTTAGAAATCGGTTAGATCGTTAGTTAGTCTTTCTTGCATGTATATATTTCATTAAGTGTCTGACTAGATTTAGTTAATCAATTTGGAGATTTCATCTCATTTTCTCTATTTCGTCTCTCAATAAGAAGACGAGGAGTTCTGTACGTATGGCCGATGGAAGAGGTGAATTGTTTTGAGCTTTTAACTCGAAGCGTAGTGTTATAAATGTTCAAGCCACAGGACTCTTCCAAATTTTTTGAACTTGAAGCGGCATTCTTCCAAATTTTTGTGATACCTTGAACTTGAATCAGGAATGTTCCAGATGTTTTGAGGTTAACTTCGATTTCAAAATTTTGAAGTTAATTTGATTTGGAGTTTCACAAAACCTTAATTAACTGGTTAGAAGATAGATGATTGAGAGTCACGGGATTTTGAGCATCTAGCTTCTACAAAAGAGATGACAGATACAGCCACTTGTAGGCTCATTCACCAACTAGGCTATGAGTTTGCTTTTTTTCACAATATAATATATAAAGTTTTAGTGGTCTTTTAAATATATATATATAAGGAAATTAGTGTCACAAAATATAAAAGTGCCACTAATTGATAGGGAAATAGTGTCATAAAACATAAAGTGCCATTGTATGTATTGGAAGTTTTAGTGACATAAAAAGTGCCACAAAAAGCATGCTACAGTCGCACAAAAACATAATGTCACTAAATGTAATTCTAATTGTAGTGAAGAGTTGAAAGACTTAAAATTAGCTAAATTTCTTTAGCACCAGTTCGATGATGAGAATATTTAAGAGGAGGATGAAGGTTAGCAGGGATCGAAGAGTATACTTGTCAGCCGGCTGAACATTTCCAAAGGCTGGTTGATGATGACTACGTGCCTTTTAAAACTTATGAAGCTCCGATAACAATAAAACATAGCAGAGGCATCCCACCTTCACCAAACGCCATTTACTTTAAACGTCTTGATGAAATGGACCAAACCATTCCTTTTACCATCATCATTTTTCTCTGGGGAAGAATAAGGTCTGGTCACTGATCTTACTCTCCACTGTCTAAGGATTTAAGAGAAAGTTCTTTCTGAAGACTCCTTTATCTCAAGATAATATGGATAGAGATGGTCTTTATCATGAATTCACAACCGATTATTTTGAAGAAGTAAATCCAAAAGATCTATTATTTTTTGCAATAAAATTTAAATTTAGAGTTGATAGCAATAAGAGGTATACCCCCTTACATCCGTCTAAAAAGTTTCTTGGAATTAGTCAATGATCTTAGTTCAAATTATGTTGAACTCTAAAATACATCGATGCTATTGAAGTAGAGGCACTAAACCTAGAGCTAAAAGTTGTTGAAGATATGAGTCTTGGTGTCACTGACCAAACCGAACTTGGTATAGTTTATCGGAATGCCAGGAACTCCCCGAAGAAGTTTTCCTTGAAATCCTAACACACCTCTACAAAAGTAAAATATATAATTACTAAGAGAACCAACTAGATGCCTGTAGTACCAAAGTTCATGAGGACAGTTGCTAAATTTCACAGAAGATCTCAAGAGTGGCCGAGGTTGCAAGGGTCACTTAGGGGGAGATTGTTTACATAAAAGTGAACCAGCAACAAAAGCCTTAGAAATGCCAACAGGTCAAGAGATTCGGGATGATGAGGTGGTTCAGCAGGTGTGTATGCAATGGTCACTTAGGGGGAGATTGTTTACATAAAAGTGAACCAGCAACAAAAGCCTTAGAAATGCCAACAGGTCAGGAGATTCAGGACGATAAGGTGGTTCAGCAGGTGTGTGTTGGTTTGGTGGTTAGAGTGATATAGCAGGTGATGCGTTGTTCAGATAGTTGAAGAGAATACTTCAATACAATAGATCATATCTCAAATATCTACTTCAATATAAGACATTTGTTGATTGTAACTTTCTAATATCCAAAGGCTAAAATTTCAAATCAAATCCCATTTACTAGAATAACAAAGTCCTGTTGCTCAAGCATGACCCTTCAGACTTAGCCTCTTAAAGAATCTTTGTAAATGGGTTCCCCAAATTTTGATTTGTGAATTTTTGCAATCAGGAAATTCTCCATTCCATAACTTCTTCCTGATATAAACCTTTGGAGTACGATCTTGGTGTTCGTATCTACACTTAGTATCATCAACCCTTTTCTTGTCCTCACAGTCTTTAAAGTGTCCAGGGTTATTCTGAATGGTAGGAATTTACCTAACTTTTGAAGGAACTTCATTATACAAGTATCTCCCTTTTGTAGCTGTTTAAGCATCAATTGCATTTTAATTTTGTAGATGATTTTTAATCTCGTTTTCACCTGGAACTCCTTCCAATGAAATACGTCTTTTCATTTACCATGAAGATTTGCCCTTAAGTTGGCCAATACTCGTCTTGCTTCCGTAGTGTAACCTTATACACTAAAACTGTCTTTCAAAGCTGGGTTTAAAGCAACATTTCTAACCTTAGAATGTTCTTTATAAGGTCATTCCATGACCTTGCCATTTGTTCAATCGATGTCCCTTTTATATACCTACTATTATATGTTTGGTCTAGTGTATAATTCCTTTTGTATAGGTGAATGTTATCTCCTTAATGGCTTACTCACTATGTCATGAGATTAATACATTCTTAATATGATCCCCTTATCATATTAGCAAGAATATATTCCTAGACTCTTGTATCTTGAATCCTCTCAAGATTCTATAATACATATATACACCTTGACTTAAACATATAAGTCAACTTGATCTAACTCCGTAGATCATAACTTTGAGAACAAAGGTAACATTGCTTATAAATCTTTCACAAAAGACATTTTTTGTGTCTTAAGCTTATAAGCTTAGTTAAAGACAAGTATGTCACATACCTATAAGTCTTATGGAATACTACTGGACTCCTACTAGCTTTGATGTAAACATAAGTTGTCTTTATTTATGATGAAGCCAAATTGCCATGGATCATAGCTTAAGATGCTAACCTTCAATTCATGAAAGGATGACATCTTAGTGTTCATGACTCTTGAGTCTTTTGTCGGATTTAGAATCTGACATATCATTTTGGTAATCTCATAGTTGTTATGTTTATATTATTCAACTTTTCAAAAACTTATATTTTATACTTGAAACTTTTAAATTAACAGTTACTGTCTCACGGCCACCATTGTCGACGACACAGCATCAAACTTTCTTCAACGAATCCATTACATCACTGCTTAAAAATGAATGCATCGACATGGTTGTCAAGCATGGATGCACTGCCCGTAACAATACCAAAAGCTTTGCAGTCAATAAAAGGACAAACAAAAAATCTTCCAACTTCAAAGCCGCCCAGGTTCTGCACGGTTTATCATCAACCACGTCTTTGAGATAACCGTACGCAGAATTGAAAACCCAACCGCTCCATCAGGTAGCGTCACACCTATAATGATTACACCCACTCCACATCCAACAACATCAACATCAACGCCAACACACGCCAATACTGCAAAAAGAAAACTACTTCAATCGTCACGTACATACAAACTATTTCTTATAAATAAATAATCCCCCAAAATACCAAATTATGTTTTGCCAACCGCTTTTTTAGATATTTTTATTCAGACTCTTCCAACGACAAAACCAAGAAAAAAATCTTGTGCTAATTCAAAGATTTCAACTGAATGACAAATGTGAAACCCCTTATCATAATACTATACAAACTTCCCGTATCTCGAAAAAAACATGTTGATCTTTTTTGGAAACCACGACTGCACCCTTTTTTGGTTTTGAAGAAAAAATGGTCGGTGCTCAGACGCTCGATCTTTTGTTATATATAATATATAGTTGAATGTTTATGTTGCAATGATGTTTTGTAAATATTACTTTGAGAGTTAAAGCTTTTTATAAATCTACCGATCAAAGCTTTGTATTTTCGGTTCTTTCCATTTTACTGAAATTTTCTTTAAAGAATCTACCCGAGTACTACAAATTAACAAAGATCATTTGCTATTTTGTCCTTTTAATCCTTAACGGGATTCCCGCTGCATCGTGCGGGGGTAAACCTCCTAATTGTCAACATTCTTCAATTTTTTTCAAAAAAGGTAAAATCCTAACTTCTTTTTTTTTTGAGTTTTTTGTTGAATTAGTTGAGTTTTTATTTAAAGTTATAAAGTTGATTAGTTTGTTAAAATCATTGTATTGTTAGGATTGTATTGATTTTTGTTAGTAAATTGTTAGAATTTTTTTAGGTTTGATATGAATTTTTAGAATTAAGTTGTTATACATAGTTAAAATTTATATGGAATGATATTTGCTTAACCCATCCTTCACATCGTGTGTATATGAGTTTGGTATAAGTTTAGGTAAGAAACACTCAAAACACGTTGGTTAACTTAAAAATGAACTTGATAATATTTAACTAATATTTTAGTGTTCACATTTTTAGCATATAACAACTTTCGGTAATTTTTTACAATTTCATAACTCCAGCGAAATAAAGAAAAGATGATCCCTTGAAGTCTCCATGTCACTATTTCCTAGAGTAGTAGAGTGGATAGTTTTTGGATTCAAACTTACATTTTCTCCATGTCACTATTTCATAGACTGCAAAAAGAAGTAACGAATCCTATCATACACCGAGTATGCATGTGATTTATTAATCAATCATTTTTCTTTATTTTAATTATGAAGTAAATCAACCTGCAAGTTTGCTCTTAATAGACTGTAAAATATTAATGCTAATTTTGAATAGCTAAATTTGAATGCCAGCCTGACGTTAAACAAAACCAGGACCATAATATTCGGATAATTTTAATTAGCATTACAATTATGTATATTTGGGAACATGCAAAGAGGGTGAGATGATGTTAGGCATAAAAGGACAAAAGTGTGACCCAACAACCTTAAAAAAAAGACACTCGACCATCTATAAATATGATCATGTTATTAGTTTTACCATGTAATTAAAGCAGAGAGAGCGACCATAGCTAGAAACTTGCATCTTCTCCTATCCAAATTTTTGGTGCAGACTTACTTCGTCCCAAGACCATTTCTTACATAAACTGTGGTGTTTGAATAGTACAACACCTAGTGGTATTTATTAACTTCAAATTTGGTGTCAATGAATCATGTATGCAACTTTGGTCCCTTAAGACTGAGGTTATACACCAAAGGTTCTTTGGGCTAGCGATATATGTGTTGAAAATGTCTCTCCTCAAAAGGTTGAAAGTTGAAGTCTTATTATGGACAAAATATGTAGCTTTAGAAGAAGACAAGAGTCGTGTGTGAATTAGCCGTTGAAAAACATTAAGTTTAACATTTCTAGATTATTACAAATGTTTCAAGTTTGAGTTATATTTCAAGCTAGTTTAGTTCCATAGCTATTTATAAATAGCTATATTATAAACGTGTAATAATTTTTTAAGTGTGTCCCTTTTGTCGTGAAAGACATAAACCCTCAATACATCATGGCTTACTTCAAATGAAACCAAAAGTATGCCTGGACTTCACTTGGTGGCATTTTTCGGGCCATTACAGGTACTGCTTTGTAAAATACATTTTAAATTTTGTTACAGTTTCTCACTATGTGGCTGAAATGTAACAGGAGCGGGGATCATGTTCGCTGATCTCAGACACCAGACAGTAAGATTTGATTACTACATATAACGGTTAAGCATCATCGCTAAGAGTGCACATGGATAATGTGACGGATATACTTTCTTTAATTTAGTAGACACTGAATGCCTTGTAGTGGTCGGCGTTCGTGGTGGCTGTTATGGCAGCCATAATAGCAAACACGACGATGATATCGAGGAACTTCTCGATTATCAAACCGTCCCTCTCGCTAGCGTGCTTTCCGCATATTCAAGTAGTCCATACATCGAAAAAGTACCAAGGGCAAGCATAAATACCAAAAATAAACTATTATCTTCTTATGATAGGTTGTGTCCTTGTTATCGTCACATTCAAAACTACTCAAAACATACGTCATGCTTAACCTCAATTCTCTACAAGTTTAGTGAAGTTCGATACTTGCAATTTGCGTTCAAACAGCTCCTAGTCCTCCCATACGATTGAACTAATAGAGAATTGAGGTTAAGAATGATGTATGTTTTGAGTAGTTTTGAATGTCACGGTAACAAGTACACAACCTATCATAAGAAGATACTAGTTTATTTTTGGTATGTATGCTTGTCCTTGGTACTTTTTTGATGTATGAATTACTTGAATATGCAGAAATCACGCTAGCGAGAGGGACTGTTTGATAATCGAGAAGGTCCCCGATATCATCATCTGGCTTGCTATTATTGCTGCCACAACAACCACCACAACCACCGGCCAGTACAAGGCATTCGGTGTCGACTAAATTAAAGAACATATATCAGTCACATTATCCATATGCATTCTTAGCTAGGATGCCAAACTGCTATATATATTAATCAAAGATTCAAATCTAATCATCAGGTGTCTGAGATCAGCGAACATGGTCCTCGCTCCTGTTATATTTAAGCCACATAGTGAGAAGCTGGAACAAAATCTAACTTGTTTTTTTATAAAGCAGATGCTGTAGTTAAACTACTGAGAGTTCGCCAATGGCATTCCCCCTATTTTAAGCATTGCCTTGCAATAGATTCTTGTGTTTGTTTCCACCAAGTTGTTGTGGATTAGTAAGGCTGCACCAGAAAACAGGTTCTTGTTTCGAAGAGTAAAAAGATGCGTGCAATGAAAATGTACCACCGAAGAAGATTTTGAATGAACCCTTAAAGGATACCGTCAAATATATTTGCTGGAGTTCCGAATTTTCAACAACAAGGTCGTTAAGCTGATGCATCTGGCATGAAACAAGACAAAGCTTGGCAATATGGAGTCGTGCATCTGGTGGGTGAGCACAACATTGTTTCGAGGCACGGTCTTCAATGGGAATGACATTGTTCATCGATTATGCTTACAATTTCATGAAGAAGAACTTGAGGCAAAGTATCTTCGAAATTCCTCATCAAAAATATGGTGAAGATTGGAATGACATAGGAGATTTAAAGGCAAGAATGTTAATTTGTCGTCCAAAATTCCACATGAAAAGATGGAAAAATGTTTTAGGGTATCGGGTATTATGTACTTTTAGCGCATTTATGTATTTGTATATCTCGAACCATACTTGTAAAATTACTTATATATTTAGTCGGTAATTACCGATGAAAATAAATTCCATTAAAATTATGTTGGTAAAAGGTCGGTATTTACGGATGCTTTTTTGTTTATTATTTTTCAAAGGTCAAATATTATTTGTTGGCTTCATTTTCTACACGTATTTTTTATACATTAATATGTTTATATTGATCATTTTATACATCATATCGACATAGACATAAGCCTATAAGCAATCCGAACCCAATACTCATTTCAAACTTTATCATTTTAATGTGTATAAATGCATGTAGTTTTAATATACCAAGATACACTCACACACAAATTATTATTATTATTATTATTATTATTATTATTTATCATAATAATTATTAAAAAAAAAAAACACACACACACACACATATATATATATATATATATATATATATATATATATATATATATATATATATATATATATATATATATATATATATATATATATATATATATATATATGTATGTATGTATGTATGTATGTATGTATGTATGTATGTATGTATGTATGTATGTATGTATGTATGTATGTATGTATGTATGTATGTATGTATGTATGTGTGTGTGTGTATATATATATATATATATATATATATATATATATATATATATATATATATATATAGAGAGAGAGAGAGAGAGAGAGAGAGCTAGGTTCATATATAAACCATATGTATTGTGTGAATGTATGACCAATTCTGGACCAATTAATTTATAGGGGTAATTTCAAAATTCTCTATTTAGTTAAATAATTATCCCAAAATAACAAACCAATTTACCTAAAATAAAGCCTATAATTATGGAAGAACCCTAACGAACTGTCATCTTCTTCTTCTCGTGTAAAATCCAACCTGGTAAATCAAGTTTTTTAAGGTTGAATCATCCGCTTTCTCCGTTGTTTCTAGTTTGAGAAGGTTGCTGTCAAGGAGACGTTGTATGGCCCCATGGGTGACGTCTTTTTTTTTGGCTTGAAAGAAGTATAGATATTAAAACAACAAATCTTCTTTCTTTTGGAGGAAGAGTATTGTCGGCTTTTTTCGCTTCCCATTGAGTCTACCGGAGCATCTTTTAAAGATCTCATTTTGCAAATTTGTTCAAGTACTCTTTCCCAATTTGACGGCGGTTCGACCTCTGTTTTGTGAATTTATTCAAGTACCTTTTTCCACGTGTACCCATCGTCGTCGCCGGAATCCACCATCGCTGCCGGCGGTGGTCTTTTTGACACAACAGAAACCGGCAACGGTGGGAGGGTTACTGTCTCGGTTCTTCTACCCCGTACCACATCAATTGCGAACTACAGGACCAACTCCACCACCATCAACCAGTCGCCCGTCCATTCCGAATCATAGTTGCTGCTATCCTCTTCTCCTGTCCATTCCGAATCATCGTTGCTGCTATCCTCTTCTGGCAACAACATAGAGACAAGTATTTCAAGTACCTTATTGAGATATAATGTTATGTGAAAGTGAAGATTTTTCACTTGGTTGGTGAGGTTGGTGAAGTTTTTGTCAAAGGTAGGTGAGATCAAAGTCTTCAAGCTTGATTTTTATTTTCTCAATTCACATTCAATTCCTAAGCCTATAAATACAAGCCTTTGGTTGAGAAGCAAAATGAACCAACAATTGTAAATTGTAATCTTATTGAGTTAATAAGATTTCTCTAGTTGCATCCCGTGGACGTAGGATTTGCACCGAATCCGAACCACGTAAAAATCCTTGTGTTCTTCTTGCTTTATTTTCGTGAGTTTGTGTGTGTGATAGTGTGTTTCCGCTGCATGTACTCGATCCGATTCCTAACAACTGGTATCAGAGCTTTGGGTTTTGGAGGAGGTCTCGGTTTAGAAATTAGAGTATGCTCTGTGGTTGCAGTTTTGTCTGATCTTCCATATCAGAAACTAATTTCTATTAATCGTATTAAAGGTGTCGTGGTACTTTGAAGGGTACTGTTCTGTCACACACGAGTACACTGAACGAACCGGTCAGGTCCGTGCCATTGTTGTGTCTGTTTCGTTGTCTCAATTTGTTTCTTGATTGTCGTAATGGCTGAAGACAAGGTTGTAATCGAGAAGTTCAACGGTTCTGACTTTAGCTGGTGGAAAATGAAATTAGAAGCATTGCTATGTCAGAAAGATTTGGAGATGGTACTTGGAGACAAACCGGAGAAAATGGAAAAAGCTGCTGAAGATGCGTGGAACTCAAAGGACAAGAAAGCTAAGGCGGTTATTACGTTGTCGTTGGAAAGGAGCGTTGCTTTCAACATCATGAAGGAAACCACGGCGCGTGGTATGATGGATGCTCTGACGAACATGTATGAGAAACCGTCGGCGGCTAACAAGGTGTTCTTGATGAGGGAGTTGTTCACGACAAGGATGAATGAAGACAGCTCAGTTACGGTTCACATTAACAATCTAAATTCAATTCTGTCCAGATTATCATCTGTAGGAATTAAATTTGATAATGAGACTCAAGCTTCACTACTACTAGCTTCACTACCTGATAGCTGGTCAGGAACAGTTACTGCTGTTACGAGTTCCGTGGGGACCAGTGGTATGACGTTTGAAGGGGTTCGAGATTTGGTTCTAGGCGAGGATACCAGACGCAAGAATCAAGGTGGCTCGTCTTCTTCTGAGTTATTAAATATCGGAAGAGGTAGAGGGAATAGCAGAAATAGTGGGAGCAGTGGGAGTCGGGGAAGAAGTTCATCTAGAACTTGGAAGAATGTGAAGTGCTGGAACTTCCGGGAGGTGGGACATGTTAAGAGTCAATGTCCAAAGAAAGAATTGAACATTGCTGGTGCTGAGGGTGTGTCTGAGGATGATGCACTGATACTAAGTATGGAAAGTTCTGTAGACTCTTGGGCCATGGATTCAGGGGCTTCGTTTCACGCCATGGACAACGGAGAAACGATGGTGAATCTAAAAGAAGGAGATTTTGGGAAGGTACGGTTAGCAAATGACGAGATGCTTCAAGTAACGGGCATAGGAGATTTTGATCTGGTTACTTCATTGGGAACTACATGGAACCTAAAGAATGTCAGGGTGATTCCGGAGCTGAAGAAGAAATTGATTTCTGTTGGTCAGCTGGATAAACAAGGACTGGAAGTAAGGTTTGGTGGTGGTAAATGGAGGGTGGTCAATGGTAATTCGGTGATTGCTCAAGGTATGAAGCGTGGGTCATTGTATATGGTTGAGGTACCTGCTGAGGGAAGTATGACCGTCCCGGTTAAGCATGACAAAATCTGGTTCGCTAAATCTAGTGCTAAGAGACTTCATTTGGCAAACATGAAGTCTGGAGCCAAAGAGATGTTAGCTGAACGAGTCAGAAAGTCTAAACCATTCAGGGGATTTTGTGACAGTGGGAGCACGGGGTGTGTTCCGGGTACAGTTACAAAGAGCCGTTGGGTTTTGAAGACTAAGACTGAAAAATTCTCTCCTGTTGGAAGTTTGCAAAGTTTGGAGAGTGTTAGTGGTCCTCGGTGTATCTCTGGATCCGGTGGAGTGTCCAAGCCGGTTGAGACAGGGGATGAGTCGGTGGCGGTATTGACCACGACTGAGTCGGTAGCGGGATTGGCTACGACTGAGTTGGAGCTTGTGGTAGCTTCAACTAGCCCTTCTAGTACTTGATGATGAGGGGCGGCTGCAACTAGGAAAATTGGACTAAGTTTAGCTGGTTCTTGAGAGCTGGAGGCTTGGAAGACTTGGTTGTTTTAAGATTACTGGAGTTGGATGACAGTAGAGAAAGACTACGTTGTTCAAAATCTTCAAGTGGGAGATTGTTATGTGAAAGTGAAGATTTTTCACTTGGTTGGTGAGGTTGGTGAAGTTTTTGTCAAAGGTAGGTGAGATCAAAGTCTTCAAGCTTGATTTTTATTTTCTCAATTCACATTCAATTCCTAAGCCTATAAATACAAGCCTTTGGTTGAGAAGCAAAATGCATCAACAATTGTAAATTGTAATCTTATTGAGTTAATAAGATTTCTCTAGTTGCAGCCCGTGGACGTAGGATTTGCACTGAATCCGAACCACGTAAAAATCCTTGTGTTCTTCTTGCTTTATTTTCGTGAGTTTGTGTGTGTGTGATAGTGTGTTTCCGCTGCATGTACTCGATCTGATTCCTAACATATAATTATGTATTCTTTGTGAATACATATGCATTCTTTGGTCTTGTTTGGTTTAATTGAGATATAATTATGTATTCTTTGAGAATGCATATGTATTCTTTGGTCTCCTTCTTCTTGTCGTCGTCGGCGGCTTCTTGTTGTCGTCAGCTTCTCAAAGACTCAGATAAAAAAGTATGCATATTTATGTTTGTCTTTTTCTTAATAATTTTTTATCCATTTTATGATGTTTTTGGTTTTGGTGTTAAGAATCAAACATAGAGACAAGTTTTTCCAGTATCTTATTGAGATATAATTATGTATTCTTTGAGAATGGAATATTGAAAGCAACATACAATAAGAGTAATCTTTTAAGAATGAAAGCCTGAAACAAATGTATTCTTCAAGAATTCTTATATTCTTTGAGAATGAAATACTGAAAGCAACATACGACAAGAGTTTTCTTTAAGAATGAAAGCCTGAATCTAATGCATTCGTCAAGAATGCTTATATTCTTTTGAGAATGGTATTTATTACGTCAAGAATGAAGTGTCTTCTTTTAACAATTATGTGTATTATTAAAGAATTTGTATATTATTTGAATAAAGAAGTGTAAGTTTCAGAATGTATGAACCTGTGTTTTTTAATTGACAGTTTTTATTCACGTAATAAATTTATAAATTTTATATAATAAGATAAATACACATTAAATAAAAATTCAACAAAATTAGTAGATAAATTGGGTATTTCCTTTTTTAAATATTGATTAATAGACTAAAATACCCTTTATAAGGGTTTAATTGTATAATCTGATTAAATTTTTTGTTATAAATTTACAATTAGGCCCTTGAATCTAACATCATTGATCATTTTGATCGGACGCTCCATATTTGGTCCTACATTCATACAATAATTGTTGTTTGTATTTGATCCTAACTCTCTCTTTTGTGAGACTCAATCCTAGCCACTCATTTTGGAGATTAAAAATTAAAAAATTAAAATTAAAATAGGAAAAAATAATAAGAAATTTAAAAAAATCTACTAATTTTTGCTACTTTTTGTATCCAAAAAAACTAAAACTAAAAAAGAATAAAAACAAATAAAAAACCTATAAAAATCAATAAATATTCCAGCAGAATGTTACAATTCTAATAGAATATTATTATACTATAAGTGCAATATTCTATTATAGTGTAATAATCTATTAAAATGTGGCAAACACGCTAATTTTTTTATTTTTTTTAATAGAGAATTTAAGAAAATAATAAATAATTTTTTTCGTTTATTTTGCATTTTTTAAATTTTTTTGTTTATACCAAAAATAAATTGATAGGATTGCGTCACCCCATCTCACAAAATTTCAACCGTCTCATATGAATATATATATATATATATATATATATATATATATATATATATATATATATATATATATATATATATATATATAACCACAATTATTGTTTGGTCGTGAGGACAAATCTGGTGCGTAAAATCATAATTATCAATGGTTGTGATTAATAAGAGAATATTGATGTTTTTTAATTAAAAAATATCAACTTCCTAATTATATCATTATAAAGGGTAATATGGACTTTTTGTGTTTTTTCAATTATGGAATATGAGATATTCGTGGGATTAAATTTCAATTTAAATTTAATTTCGAATTCAAAATCAAATTTATTCCCAAATTCAAACTTTGATTCTATACAATTCTAATAAAGTTCTATAATTAATTTCCATTTTTATTCTGAGTTCTTAATCACTTACATTCTATTAGAATGAATTACATCAGAATAACTACTATTTTTGAAGAATGCTACTTCAGATTCTTAAAGAATGCTACTTCATAGGTAGACTGAATTACAAAATCATACGTATATGAACTACAAAATCATAGAAAATCATATTCTATTAGAATGATTACCTTCAAATCATAATCAAAAGCTTCTTCTCTATTTCTTGTATGTTATAATTACACAAAGATATACCCAGAATCTGTAAAAATCTTGACCTATCTTTGCGTGTTTCCAGCCCTAAAATCTACAAGAATCTTAACAGATTACAAATGTCATTCTTGACAGAATACAATTCATTATGACATAATGCAATTCTAACAGAATACAATTAAAGAAAAGATCTACAGAGCCTTGATTCATGGAAGTGGAGTCATGATTAAGTTTTTCCCTTAGAACACTTAGAAGGCCTTGAAACTTCATGTGCAAAGGCTGCGTCTTGATCAAAAATACCCCTGGTGGCTTTGATTGGTGATACCTTTTAGGCAAACAACACTTACAACAAGCACAAAACATTTTATGAGGCATCTAACCAACGATAACCATTGGTGGTTGAATTGCATAATCAAAATCCAAAACAGTCGCTAACTCTTGAATTAGAATCGCTAAGCTTCAAATCGATATCAGAAATAGATGTATTGCATCTTTAAATCTGAATAAGTCGTGAAACCTGAAAGAAGTTTGGGTTTTATCGTGAATCAAAATAAGCTTCAAGTAGCATTAAAATCGATGATACCTCAATGTAATCACAAAGAAATATCGAACCAATTTCACAGAATGTCATTTCACATAAATTAAACGTATTATGTCAGAATGATGATGGAGGTGGTGGTCGGATATACTGGTGAACTAGCGGTTGGTGGTAGCCGACGGTGGCTGCTTGGTGGAGAACGAGATCATGATCAAGGGTGTATGAATGACTCAATTACGGTTCTAATATAGAGGAAGGAGTTAGTTGCCATAATTGGAGGAATTAATACCTTAATTATTGGTCAAATCTTCCATAATTGTAGTTTTAATTATATATTTAATTAATTCATTTATAAATTAAATTACCAAACTACCCTTAGCTGATTCTGTGATATGATTGGATCTTACGTATATTCTAATTATATATATATATATATATATATATATATATATATATATATATATATATATATATATATATATATATATATATATATATATATATATATATAGTTAGGATAAGGTTGTAAAAATCGCTTAACGGTAGCTTGACGGTCGAGTGGGGTTAAGGGATTAATCGGATTAATCGGGGATTAGTCGGGGATTAATCGGAGACCCTAAATTATAAAGGAATTGATTTAAAAATATATAAATATAACAAAATAGCAAAGTTTGATTCATTTTATTCCGAGATACACATCAAATATACATTTGTTTATTTTTATTATTTAATATTGATTTTTTTTCAGTTTTTTTGAGTTATTAGAGAGTGTTTTTGTCGTCATTTAACAATAAAAAAAATAAATAATAACTAAAAAATAAAAAATGACCGCCAAGACCGATTAATCGGCCGGCAAGACCGATTAATCGGCCGCCAAGGCCGATATTTAACCGATTTTTGCAGCAAACCATTAAGCTGACCGATTAGGCCTAATCCTAATCGGTTGAAGACCGCCAAGCGACTAATCACCGATTAATCGGCCGCTAAGGCCGATTTCTACAACATTGATTATATATATATATATATATATATATATATATATATATATATATATATATATATATATGTTGGATTAGGTGTCTAAGCCATGACTTATAACTGTATTTATCTTGTTAATTGAAGCAAAGTCCATTTGGGTTGCCCTCATAGCTGGAGGATAGATGTAGAGTTCAATAGAGAGAAAGGTTGATTTAATAATTGTTATATAAATCAATAGAAATAAATAAATAGTTTATTAATATATTTAAGTGTTAATATATTAATTAGAAACTATCATAATTAATTAAGATTTAATCTAGAATTAATTGGATTTAATTTAGTGATTAAATTAATTAATTAAAAGTGTAGGGACTGGTTTGTATTTATTCAATAGTTGAATAACTGGCAAAGAGAAGTCCAGGGGCCAAAAGTGGCGCCACCCTTGGAGGCTTCTCTAGGGTTGGCGAAAACCCTAATTAGGGTTTAGGGATCTGGTCCAAGTGGTCAACAGGCTTGCCCACTTGGAGGCTTCTTATGGTTTCAGGTGTAACCTTAGGAGGCTATAAAAGAAACCCTCTGGCTCCTCATAATTCACGCCTTCTCTCTCTCTCTTTGTTACTCTGCTGGATCATCTTCTTCATTGCTTGGGTGTGACTTGCATTTGAGGCAGGATCGTTTTGCTGCTAGCTTCAAGAACAAGATCAAAAGGTTGGTTATTCTTAATTTGATCTTTAGAAATTATTATTAGGGTTTAGGGTTGGCGAAAACCCTAATTAGGGTTTAGGGATCTGGTCCAAGTGGTCAACAGGCTTGCCCACTTGGAGGCTCCTTATGGTTTCAGGTGTAACCTTAGGAGGCTATAAAAGAAACCCTCTGGCTCCTCATAATTTACGCCTTCTCTCTCTCTCTTTGTTACTCTGATGGATCATCTTCTTCATTGCTTGGGTGTGACTTGCGTTTGAGGCAGGATCGTTTTGCTGCTAGCTTCAAGAACAAGATCAAAAGGTTGGTTATTCTTAATATGATCTTTAGAAATTATTATTAGCCTTAGGTTTTAGTTTAAAATCTTCATAGAAGAAAACATAGATCGTCTTAGGGTTGCATGTGAACCATAAGTTATTATTTGTTCATTGATTGTATAGAAACCCTTCAGTGGTATCAGAGCTGGCTTGTTTTCTTATGAATTTGATATAAACTGTTTATATGTTCATTGGGTTTTCGAAATTAAACCCTTGGGAGGCCATATTTTCGTCCATGGTGGCTAGGGTTTCAAAAACTCTAGCCTCCCTTGCCTTATCTGCGAATTGCATGCTGCCTAGAATAGTTGGTTGTTATTTTTGGTAACTAGATCTTCTGAATAACTTGAACCTTTATTCCTTGCATGATAATTTCGAGATTTAGGGATTAAATTTGGAAAATTAATTTGATTAATTTTGTGATTCCCTTATTTGATTTAATTAGTTTAATTAAATTGTTTAATTAAAAGACCAATTAAGTCACTTAAAGATTTAATTTAAATTTTCAAAAAATTCCTAAAAATTTGCAAAAATTAGTAATAAATTAAATCTAAAATATTTTAATAAGATTAAAATATGTCTTATATATTTATGATTAAAAGTTAATATTTATATGTAAGATTAAATGGTTAGTCTTACCGTTAGTAAGCCTCATTCATAAAACTGTCTTATAAAGAGGGTATAAGGCGACTGCCTATAAAATGGTAGTTTAATGGGTATCCACTCTTACCCGCCGCTCTCCTGGTCAGTCGAGTGTTGTTAGCCGAACGGGTTTGATAGAACCGCTAAGCCTCTTAAAAGTATAATGCTATAATTGAAAGTACTAGAACTTTGAACAAAATCCCAATCTAGTTACTTTAGGTCAAAAAAAATGTGAATTAGTTGCTAATCTATGAAGTTGCACATTGCACCTTGTGAAACATTGGTGGAGTGTGTGTGGTTAACCGGCACACTAATAGGGGTTCATAAAGAGTTGCAACGGGTTTCTCGATCTTACCATTATTGGCGGAGCGTGTGTGGTTAACTGGCACGTCAATTATAGATGGTAATTAACTTCGAGAGTACCAAGCTAACTTGCATGGTTATTCACACCCGGTTTGTGATCCTCGGCATCCCAGTCACAAACAGTGGGGCACATCCGAGACTAAACATGCAATTGAATAGTTCAATGTGTCTCAACAGATCTAGGAATTTCATAAGATGAAATTGATAAGTGTATTATCTACCTTAATAACCATTATGTTGTGATTACCGCATCCCTCTTCACATCATAGTTGGGGTATTTTGGGTCCTAGCCTTAATAAATAATAAATTGGGTAATTATTTAAAAGGATTAAATTAAACTAATAAATTCTGTTTATTGTAGATGTCTGAATCAAGTGTCTATTCTCCTCCCTCACCCATTTCTGAGAGCATCAGAAAGCACCTATCAAATATGGAAAGGCTGACTGGCCTTAACTGTAAGGAATGGCTTCGCAATTGGAGAATGGTTCTCGTCATTGCTGGCAAGCTTCATCTCACCGAGTATCCGATCCTGGTTCCACCGGAACAAGTCATCATAAATAGCCTTTATGATAAGCATAACTTATTAGTTGATGAATCCGAAAAGATTCGTGACCTCATGCTGTTGACCATTGACCCCGAGTTCCGCAAGGATATTGAATCCTTGGGGCCATATGAGTTAATGCAATCGGTTGAGGAAAAGTTCCAAAAACCGGTTGAAGAGGAACGAGCTAGGATCTTCAAAATACTTGCAGAGTGCAAGCTAAAAGAAGGAAGTAGCATCGATTCGCATGTTCTTTAGATTGAAGCGTACATAGGTGAATTGTACAACCTTGGTTATTCCATGAGTCATGAAATGAGTGTTAACATTTTACTCGCTTCGCTGACGAGTGACTACGATCTGTTCATTCAGACGTGTAGAAAGGAAAACCAGAAAAGGAATTTCATGAAAATGCGTCCACTATTGACTTTATACGAGTCACTCTTGGATAGGCATAGCTCTAATGGTTCAGCTACTTCTGGATTAAGTCCAGTGGGAAGACGCAGCAAGAAACGATCCAGATCGTCTGGATATGTCTGAAGCTGGGAATCCACAGAATCGGATACAGTCGCGGAAAGATTGGAAGACGCTCCAAGGTCAAAAACTTTTGAAAGCTCAGGTATATCTAAAAACCTCAAAACTCATGTTCCATAATTCCTTGATGCATAATGTGATAGTCACATTTTGGTTTGTACGCAGGGAATCAGTAAGGTACGGGACTTTGGCGCATAGGAGCACATTTGGATTGGATTTCCGACTCATGCAGTTTTGAAGTTTAGATAGATAATTAAAATATTGTTATTAGCCCTTAGATGTGTTTCGACATTGTCTATAATATATTACATTGTTCAAGGATTTTTGTTTTAATAAAATTATCGATTTTCTTTTAACACATGTTGTTTGAAATTATCCTTGAAATGTTGTATGAATGTGTTGAATGCATGAATAGTAATAACTTGAATATTAATCCAAAGTGTTTGGATTTTAGGAATTGTGTCCCTTATGATTGTTAAGATAAATGTTATAAGAATCAATTCAACCAAAGGTCCAGTTAGACAGGACTTTAGAATCACTTGACTTATAGTCACTTGATGAGTTGAGTTCTTAATGTGTCAAGAAATGAATCAACCAAAGATCCAGTTGGACAGGACTTTGGAATCATTTGACTTAGAGTCAGATGATGATTAAGTTCTTTATAAAGCACATGTAGCAAGAAATGAATCACCCAAAGATCCAAAGGATAGGATTTTGGAATCAGTTGACTTAGAGTCAACTGAAGATTACAAGTCTTGAACAGCATTAACAAAGTCATAAGTTTACATAAAGATGTAAAAGACATTGAGATCAGAAGAAACGAACACATCAGTTACTGTGTATTGCTCGAATCTTCAAATAGAACACAATTGTTTGTACTTCGCGATATTTGTCATGCGGAATGACGAATATGGCTACGTTTATCAGAAAAAGCGATTGAATTGAAACCTTGAACAGTTCAAGGACTTCAAAGGAAGTACAAGATCCACAAAACCTGATTGACAATATAAACGGGGAAAATGTTTCACAGTTCATTCTCTTCTAAGAACATTAATGGTTATAATGTGTCTTAGGGAAGATGATGGAGCGTTGGCCGAAACAGTTCGACCCTTGATGTATGAGATACATTGCCAATTAGTTTCCAATAAATTGAATACTATACCAGTCAGACCATATAAACCATATTCCAACCACATCTTTCGACTAAGTAGGTTTTGCAGACACTGTCTGAAATGTAAAGCTGGGATTGTCCCACTTATACATTGAAAGTCCAAGGTCTTGTAGTGTTTGTCCGAACTAGCCTGAACCTGATCAGAAATGTCAATTCAATGGCTATCCCGCTATACCTGTAAAAGAAGAGCTCTTTTAGAAAGAAATCATGTTCTTAAGAAACAGTGGGAGTTGGGACAGTCCTAAATGAGTTGATTAGCCATCTGATAGAACCTTTAGTCATCATTAGGCTTAGAGCAGAAATCAGATTTCTGTTTTAATACTGACATAATCTTCTCTTGACCAGTAGTTTTAATCACCATCATAAGTAGTTATGATCGAGGTGACATACCATTTGGTGGTAAAACACTATAGTTGGTATGGATTATCAATCCAACTACTTGGAAGCATTAGTGAGCCCGGTTGCTGCCAATTGAGAGAACCTTAGGACGAGATACAGTCTAATAGGGACTCACAAAGAATATGCCAGTATAAAGGTACATGGGCCCGGGATTTCGCCGCGGGAGTAATTGAATCATCAAAAGAAATCAACATGGACAGAAACGTACCTTCTGAACATCTGGTTGAGTGAGACGATACTCAGAGTCAAGTAATTGGCTCCGAGAGAAGCACTCTCAATAGAAGATGGAATCCGAAAGGATACTGTATATTATAAGTCGTTAGTGGAGCGCGTGTGGATCACCGGCACACCAATAGGGACTCACAAAGAATATGCCGGTATAAAGGTACATGGGTCCGGGATTTCCCCGCGGGCATCTCGCAAGAAAGGATATTCAGATTCTCGAAATATGCCAATGGATTGGATTTTGAGAATGGGCTAAAAGATTTCCATTAAGATGTCAGAAAGCTTGGATTCTCAAAATGTGCTAAAAGTTCTGGATTTTGAGAATAGTCCATAACCGTGTCAAAGTCAGTGGGAGTGTCGCTGTTATCTCCATATGTAGGTTACATACAGTTTCTAGGAAACGTCTCTTTTCATTACAAAGTGTAATGACTTGGTGTTAAGAGACGGATCGCTATGAAAGACTTAATAAAGATACGGCATACTCAGGTGGTTATAAACGTCTATGAGATAGATCCAAACTCTGCCAAGATGATCTTGATGAGACTCAAGATGCATAGCTCAGAAAGGAATTTCCCATCGTTGCAAAGTGTAATGATTTGGAATGAGATATAAAGAAGGTGCAACATACTCACATAATCCATAGAAATCTATCAGATAGATGTTATCATCAGTATAGACCTAGCCATAGTAAGCATGATCTTGGTAAGATTCAAGATGCATGAGAAATAGTCTTCGAAAGGAAACAGTTATTAAAGGTCATGACACTGGGATTGTAAGTAATTCTAAGATTCCAAAGGAGTTTGGACTAGATCGAATTCCACGAGCTTCTTGGATCGATCAGAAGTGTCATGTCCTGATGACTTAATGCTTAGAGCATAGTGAGTCGGATTCAGGATATGACCTGGCTGGGAATACTTAATGGATTCAGTGCATACGTGAGAAATCATTAAAAATGATCGGGGTGAATGTTAATAGTAATTTGAAAATGTTTTCAAAATAAGTAAAAGGACTTAATGGTTAAAGAGTTTTGTTGGAATTCTGATGGAGCACGTGTGGGTCATCGGCACATCGAAACACCTCGAAAGAGTCTTAGGGTGCAGTCATGTGGACTAAAGATCCCAAGAACCATGGAAAGCCACAGTACACAGAATGGAGATGTACGTGAGAATGACAGTATATGACTAAATTGAGATATCATCGGATGTATGTCCGATTGGATAAAGTGTATCAATGTGAGACATTTGGATACATAGAAATAGTGAAAGGTCATAGAGACATAGATACATAACATGAATTAAAAGTTTAAAAGGAATCTAGAACCCGATAATAGTTTTATGAAGAATCCGACTAGGTGATCACCTCGTGGAGACTTGGTGATAAGCGAGAGTAACTACCAGTCAGATTTTAGTTTCATCTTTGCATGTTTCACTTCCTGAATAATTTGATTATTCAAAAGTCCACAGTCGCTCATACGTTTCGGGAGTAAGTATGAACGAATACTGTCGTGAATTGGTTTGTAGATTGTCTAAGGAGTTAGACATTGCAGTAAGACTGCTACAACGTTCACGAGTGCTTAGAAATAGAGATTTGAGTATTGGATAAACCCGCGCTCAATAGATTGATTCATGGATTACATCACGAGCAATGTTGAGACGATAATATCGTATGATCTTGAAACTGAGACATATGAGTTGAAATTTACGAGTCGGTTGTGCATTGATAGTACGTAAACGCATTGGTAACTCGATGTTATAAAACACATTGTTGTGTACGATTTTGATAAGTAAAAGACACAAGCATATGAGACAAAGCTTATTCGTTCCTTGACCCTGATGGGAAAACAGATATCTATAGGCCGCTCGATGATTTTGAAGTTGAATAAAGTGCTGGCCAGCCTGGACTAAATTGATGTGTTCAATTAGAAGTCTGGAAGTCATAAGCAGAATCGGAAATTGGGAAACAGAGTATTGGACAGAGATTGATCTCAATCCATGTCTCGTGTCTGAAAATACCTTGTTGGACGAAGGATCATATGATAACTTATCTTTGGACAAAACTGACTAGGTCAGAGTTCAGGACAGTTTCTGGGAAACTGATATTAATCAGAAGGTAAACAATTAAAGTCATAGACTTATCCAAGTGGGAGACTGTTGGATTAGGTGTCTAAGCCATGACTTATAATTGTATTTATCTTGTTAATTGAAGCAAAGTCCATTTGGATTGCCCTCATAGCTGGAGGATAGATGTAGAGTTCAATAGAGAGAAAGGTTGATTTATTAATTGTTTAATAAATCAATAGAAATAAATAAATAGTTTATTAATATATTTAAGTGTTAATATATTAATTAGAAACTATCATAATTAATTAAGATTTAATCTAGAATTAATTGGATTTAATTTAGTGATTAAATTAATTAATTAAAAGTGTAGGGACTGGTTTGTATTTATTCAATAGTTGAATAACTGGCAAAGAGAAGTCCAGGGGCCAAAAGTGGCACCACCCTTGGAGGCTTCTCTAGGGTTGGCGGAAACCCAAATTAGGGTTTTAGGGATCTGGTCCAAGTGGTCAACAGACTTGCCCACTTGGAGGCTCCTTATGGTTTTAGGTGTAACCTTAGGAGGCTATAAAAGGAACCCTCTGGCTCCTCATAATTCACGCCTTCTCTCTCTCTCTCTCTCTCTCTCTCTCTCTCTCTCTCTCTATTACTCTGCTGGATCATCTTCTCCATTGCTTGGGTGTGACTTGCATTTGAGGCAGGATCTTTTTGCTGCTAGCTTCAAGAACAAGATCAAAAGGTTGGTTATTCTTAATTTGATCTTTAGAAATTATTATTGGCCTTAGGTTTTAGTTTATAATCTTCATAGAAGAAAACATAGAGCATCTTAGGGTTGCATGTGAACCATAAGTTATTATTTGTTCATTGATTGCATAGAAACCCTTCAATATAGATATATATATATATATATATATATATATATATATATATATATATATATATATATATATATATATATATATGTGTGTGTGTGTGTGTGTATGTATGTATGTATGTATGTATGTATGTATGTATGTATATATATATATATATATATATATATATATATATATATATATATATATATATATATATATATATATATATATATATATATATATATATATATATATATATATATATGCTTAGGTTCAAATGAGAACTAATCATAACCGTTAAATTAGACTAATCGATGATTGAAAATAATTAAGGTATTAAATAGAATTCATTAATTCAAAAATAAAGAAATAATTTCATAAACACGGGAAAAGGGTATAGATGTCATTTATCAATCGGATATCTTTGGAAACCGTATCTTCAACGGTTGATCTTCCAATTTTTCCTCTCATTCATTATTCAGAAATCGGAAATTTTCAAACTTTTTTAATTGAATTCAGAAGATCTTGAGATACCGGGAAAGAATATTTCGTTATAACGATAAAAATTCGACATCAGTAAACGTTAAGCATTCAATAGTAAATTGAACGAGTCTTCCAAGAAGAAGTGCAAGAACTCAACAATCTGATTTCACAACAATGTTCTCAAACAATCTTCATCTCCAATATAATACTTGATGATGATAATAATTTCGTAAATCCACCAACATGTAGCGGTATGTTTTTTGTTAATTTAAAATTAAATTTAAACCTTAATTGATTTAATATTAATCTATTAATTAAATAATTAAATCAGATAGGCATCACAAAGTAATCAAATTAATTTAATCCTATCTTAAACCCTCTAGATTTCGCAAATACCATATAAGGGGTTTAGGTTATCCATTTATTAAATAATCACAATTACCAAAAATAGAAAACCTTCTAAAACCCTATAGCTAAAATCGCAAATAGAGGGGGCTAGGGTTTCGAAAACCCTAACCCTAAAAATCGATTGGCTCTTTTTAGGGTTTAGTTTCTATAAACCCTAAAATTAAGGAAAAACAATTACAGCTATTCAAATAGAAAACAACCAAAAGCTCTTATACCACTGAAAGGTTTTATGCAAATCTATAAACTCAAACCCTAAGTTCACATGCAACCTAGATTGGATCTATGTTTCTAACTTTGAACATGTAATATAAATCCTAAGGCCAACAGAAAAATTACTAAAAGAAATAAAGAATAAAAACTAACCTTTAGTTCAAATCTTGGAAGCTAAGCAACACAATTGTCTTGCCTCAAATGCAGTCACACCCAAGAGCTAGGGTTTTCGAAAATCCAAAGAGAGTTAAGGAATAAGTGGCGCAGACTTATGAGGCCAGGGGTCTCTATTTATAGGCTCCAGGTGGTTACAGATAAAACCCTAGAGATAAACTATTTTTAATTCAAATCAAAATAAATCTTTTATCATTTGAATTAAACCTATTTATCTTCTATTTATCAAAATCGATTTCAAGGATAAACCTATCCTTGAATTCGCCAACCACTGGTGAACCAGGACAGTAACTACTCAACTATTGAATAATTACAAATCAACCACTGCACCTTTAATTAATCAAATTAATCACCAAATTAATTCCAATTAATTCCGGATTAATTTCTAATTAATTAATATAATTTATAATTAATATATTATCAACATAATATATTAATAAACTATTTATTTTATTTCTATTGATTTATTAATCATATAATAAATCAATCTTTCTCTCTTCTGGCATTTCTGTTAAACCTCTAGCTATGAGGGCAACCCAAATAGACTTTGCTTCTATTAATTAGATAAATACAAATTATTAGTCATGGCTTAGACACATAATCCAATAATTAATACATTTTCAGAACAATAGTTAAGTGGTTCGTTCATCAAACATTTCGTTTGTGAGAAGACTGTTTGTGAAAAGACTGGTAATGGTGAAAGATTGGAGAAAAATATATTGGTGTGGATTCATACTAGATTGCCTAGAAAAATCAAAACTCAAATGGAGACCTTTTGACGACCATTTTTATTACCCACGGGTCCATTAGAGCTTCTTCTGTAATAAATTTATTTTAATCGTTTATTTAGAATCCAAATAACAATAAGAATATTTACTTTTTTCAGCTGGGGTATGCAGATAGGGTGATTTGCGAAGATGTGAAGCTTAGAAAGAAGAGACCCTTCTTAGCAGAACTAGATTCAGAACACCTTAGGGTGTTGGAAGAGTATACGATGAAAAATGGAGGATTTAGAAAATTATAGTTGAGGAATGAGAATCTAGATATGTATGCTATGAGATATGAGATTGGAAGTGTTGAGGTTATTAATCTTATTCTGTTATTCTTAAGTATTCAAAGTTAGAATTCAAATAACAATAAGAATATTTACTTTCTTTTTCAGCTGGTGTATGCAGATAAGGTGATTTGCAAAGATGTGGAGCTTAGAAAGAAGAGACCCTTCTTAGAAGAACTAGATTCAGAGCACCTTAGGGTGTTGGATGAGTATGCGATGAAAAATGGAGGATTGGAAAATTACAATTGAGGAATGAGAATCTAGATACGTATGTTATGAGATATGAGATTGGAAGTGTTGAGGCTATTAATCTTATTATGTTATTCTTAAGTATTCAAAGTTAGAATTCAAATAACAATAAGAATGTTTACTTTTTTTCAGCTCGTGTATGCAGATAGGGTGATTTGCAAAGATGTGAAGCTAAGAAAGAAGAGACCATTCTTAGTAGAACTAGATTCAGAGCACCTTAGGGTGTTGGAAGAGTATGCGATGAAAAATGGAGGATTTGGAAAATTACAGTTAAGGAATGAGAATCTAGATCCGTATGCTATGAGATATGAGATTGGAAGTGTTGACGTTATTAATCTTATTATGTTATTCTTGAGTTTTCAAATTTATGGTTTTGTTACACCATAATCTCTTGATTTACATAAAAATGATTGTTGATTTAAGAGAGAATACTAAACCATGGAATAAGGGTCGTTGAAGAACAAAAGGTGGAGATGAAAATTGCTATTATAGAGGCATTGATGAGATTTCCAACAAGTGAAAAAATTATTCAATGGATGTCAATATTGGAAGCAATGTTCTCATCAACAGATTTTACTAGACTAAGAGAAGCTTTCGAAGATGGAGTGTTTAAGCTAGGTAATTCACAACAAAGTTTCAACCCAGAAAAGGATGACAAGAAAACAACAAATGGTGAAGAAAATAAATGAAGAAAGGAGTTACAAAACACCACATAGAAACAAATAAAATGGCAAACAAATTCAAACTGAAGACATTGATTTAACATGGTCACCCGACTTCATTGCGGAATGTGTTCATGTTGAATCAACAATTTAAAAGAACTTGAATTGGAGTTATGATTCACTTAGTAGTTCACATAGTAAGTATGACAATCCAAGACCACTTGCAATAGATTTTGGTGATGGAATCCTTCAGAAAAGTGTACCACTGGAAAAATCAAACGGAAATCAACAAATAATCCCTACTGAGTGTGAGGTTTTACCAAAAAGAACAGTTAAGATTGGTAAGCAATTTTACTCCCCATATGTCAATATAATATGTGAAATAAGCAATTAAGTGTCCAGCCATGATCAAATGTTGTCTCAACCATCTTAGGGACAACTTTGACCCGTAAGTTATCTTATTTAAATATCTTTTCTATTCAATAATACAATTATAAAAGGAATGAAAATCTTGTTATCTTATTATCTTGTATTTTTCAGTGCAATTGTTTCGGAAGATGAAGAAGGGTATACATTTGCCTATGTGGCTTGGTATTCTTTGTGGCTTAATACATTGCCTTGGTGGCTTGGTAAATTGCCTTTGTGGCTTGATACATTTCCTTAGTGGCTTGACATGTGCCTATGTGGCTCAGTATTTCCTTTGGTGGCTTGATACATTGTCTTAGTGGTTTGGTATTTGCCTATATGACCTAATCTTGCGTGTGTATTGTTACTGCCTATGTGGCTCATTATAGCATACGTGACTTACATGCTACTTTTTTGTCAGGATAACTACAAGTGTAGCTGAATGTTACTTAATGACTATGTAATGCTTGTATAGTTGAATGTTACTTGGTATCTAGATAGTGTATGTGTTCATGGATATTGCTTTAGTGGCTAGATAGTGCTTGTGTGTTGGATATCATCTATGAGGTATAGATAGTTCCTAGGTGGTGTGAATAAGATTTGCATGGTATGATTAGTGCATTTTTGACAAGGATAACACTTATATGACAAGGTTGGTGCTTATTTGGCAAGTTAGGACTCATGTGCTTGGTTAATACCTAATGGTCAAGGATTTTACTTGTATGACATGCTAGTGTATAAACGGAAAGGTTGTTATGTATATGATCGGTTAGTAACTATGAAGCAAGATTAAAGATAATGTGATGAGGCTAGTGTTTATGTGGCATAGATAATGCAATGGTGGCAAGTTTGTGCGAGCATGGCGTGGAGGATGTGTTTAGTGGCGTGTTTATGCTTACATGGAAAAGTTAATGCCTAGGTGGCAGGTATGGTGCCTAAGTGGCGGAATATGGTATTGGTGTAACTAGATGTTGTTAGGGTGGTGGAATCAAGCCAAAAAGGCCAAATATCATTTATATGATTTGATAATTCATGGGTGATCCCTTTATGGTAGCAAGGGATAAGCATTGTACAACATGTTATGATATGAATGACTAAAAACCTACAGATTATGTGATAGACGAATGTGGTGCCAATAGATAGAATGGTTGTTATGAAATTAATTTAGTTATTTGTTTTGGTTACTCGTCGAGCTTTCCTAGCTCACAGTTATTATATGGTGTGTTTTGTAGGAACTATGAAGTAGCGGCTGGCTCGGATCGTGGGATTGACTCCTGGAGGTATCTACTTGTCGTTGTGGTTGATGTAATGTACATTAAATATTGAATGTTGTCGATTCACATACTAAATTTGGTTAATTGGTATACTCTATTTACTTCAAATATTTATTGCTATATGTTTGAATATATCTACCTTAAACCTATCTAGAAGATGTTATACCCCAAGAGAAAAGAATATACACATATATTAGTGCATGAAAATGATACGACATGTCTTCACCAACTAAGAATGAATATATCAACTTTTATAAAACTTTGTAATATTCTGGTGATGGGTGGAAAGTTGAAGGCTTCCAAATATATGAAAAAGTTGCTATATCTTTGTATATTTTGGCCCACCATTTGAAGAATTGAGTGGCGAAGTTTCAGTTTTGTTGATTAAGAGAGATAATCAGTAAACATTACAAAAATGTGGTCAATGTTATACAATTAGAAAGTGAACTGTTCAGAAACCTAAGTCAATATCTAAAACTTCAACAGATGAAAGATGGAAATGGTTCAAGGGATGTTTTGGAACAATAGATTGGATAAGTGTACAACTACTAGAGGAAGACAAACCGAGATACCGTAATTGGAATAAGAAATAACAACCAATACACTTGTTGCTTGCACCCCTGTTATGTAGTTCGTTATGTATTACTGGTCTACAAAGGATGCCTAAAAATAATTATTATCTTGTTGATGGTACACCAATGGAGATGGATTCCTTACACCATTTTAAAGCCAAAGATATCATCTAAATACTTTGTTAAACGGATGAAAACCAAAAAAATATGAAGAATATTTCAAAATGAAGCACTCATTGGCAAGGAATGTCATCAAATGATGTTTCAAGGCAGTAAAGAAAGATGGGTTATATGTAAAACCCCATCTTTCTATCCCACTAGAACACAAAATATAATTATTTATGCATGTTTTCTTATGCATAATTTTATACTAATGGAAATGGCATATGATCGTCTTGATGATGATGAATTTATTGATTCAAATAATGATGAAGGTGATAAAGATCTTAGAACACTTGTAAAACATATAACAAGCATTGGGACATAAAATGAATGGACATCGTTTAGAGAAAATTTGGCAATGACAATGTTTAATGCATGGAGATCTAGGCGTAATTAATTGATCTAGTTACATTATTATGTGTTAGTTACATTATTATGTTATTAGTTACATTATTATGTTTGCAATGTTTAACTACTTGACAAATTTTAGAAAAAATTTGAGTGTTATCATGTTTAGTTACATTATGTTTGTTATTTCCTTATTATATGCAAATTATGTTATGTATATCTTTATGGAACATTGATATTCTGTGTGAAGATATGAAATCACAACTTGATGATGAAAGGAGCCCAGGAAAGAAAAAAATGGAACGAAATGGAAGACGAGAATCTTGTTGCAACCATGATCGATGTGCTCAACTCAGGTTCTTATTATAATTCAGAAAATGGTTTTAAATCAGGGTTCTTCAATGCAATAGTGCAAAAACTAGGTGTCTCGCTTTCTAACTCTGACATAAAAGCAAAGCCACATATAGAATCACGTATAAATATGTTAAAGAGTAATTGGTTTGTCGTGCATGATATGTTTGTCTTGAATAGTACAAGTGGTTTTGAATAGGATTTCGAAAATCATATGCTCGAATCTCCCCAAACTGTTTGGTGAGCTTATATTCTAATTTCCTTTATGTAGGCTATAATGATTTTTTATTTTTTTCCTTTAATTTGTAGTTATTCGTCATTTGTTTTTGTTAAGCACATAAAAGTACAACAAAAATGAGAGGTGAGAAATTTCTTCGGTACTAAGACTTTTGTATTGTATTTAGCAAGGATTGTACAATTGGAAGAGATATTCAAACAGCTGTTGATATTGTAACCGAGATAAATCGAGAAAAATAAGAGCATTTTGATCAAACACAATCAACTAAAGATGGACTAGATGATATAAATGTTGAGTAACCACTAACCAGCCCTTCACATGCTCATTCGAGAGAAGAATTAAATGTACAGTGAAAGAAAAAAAAGGTTCAAGAGTTGGGATCCTCTGATGAACATCTTGAAATAGTAGGCAGAAATAATTGATACAGAGATTAGAGGGGCTACAAATATATTTGATACAGTTTTTAGGAACAAAGAACAAAAAAAGAGGAATTTCGTAACAAGCTTTTTGCAGAGATTAACAAAGTTGAAGATTTGACTATTTGTGAGTGTGAGAATGCCATATATAACTTAGCATAGAATGAGGAGTTTATGATAATCTTCTTAAGGTTGATGAAGACCGCAAACTTGGATGAGTTAAGAACGTCCTTCCTAATGCTAATTTATGTTAGGTATGATGAATTTTCAAAGATTCGTATTTTTTTAGTTGGCAACAATAAAAAATTATTGTTGGGTTTAGTTTAGCTTGTGATGACATTGATATATTTATTTTGAAGTTATTCCTAGTTTATCAATATTTTAGCAAGATAAAATATTTATCTATTTTATTTAGTAAAATATAGTTTTTTAATAATAGAGTAAATTACACGAACAGTCCCTATGATTTAGGGTAATTTGCGCGTTCAGTCCCTAACTCTTATTTTTAACTCGGATGGTTCCTATTATGTTTTTATTACGCACTTGGTCCCTGACAGACATAAAAAGACACTTTTACCCTTAATGATTTATTTTTAGATTTTTCATTATTTGTTTCTTATTTGTTTAATTAAAAAACAAAATGCCCTAATTATGTCAACTCTCCAAATCCCCTTATTCTTCGAGCCGTATCACCGCCCCCACCCGCCGGAAACATCACAAAACTTCAATCGGTCGCTGATTGTACCCTACCACTAACCACCCCACCCACAACCGGCCTCGTCACGTGAATGGCTTGGATCAATCGTTGTCTTGTTTTCCACTAGCACCACACATATCGTCGACTTACCGAAAACAGCTCCAAACCACAGTGAAACCCAAATCGATCCCCTGGCTTGGATCAGTTTGATGAAGCTCTAAGGACTTCCAATGCCATATTAGGAATCAATTTCAAATTCACAGAAAATGAATTGGAATCGATTGGTTGTTTAAATTTACAGAAAAGGAATTGGTTGTAGTTGCATTCAAGAAACCGATGGCAGATTAGGAATCGATTTCAAATTCTAGAATATGAATCGGTTGTAGATGCAATCGGAAGTGATGCAAACACATTCAAGAAAATCGATTTCACAGAATGAATTGGTTGTAGATGCAATCGGAAGTCATGAAATCGATGGCAGATTAGGAATCGCTTTAGTTGTAGTTGCATTCAAGAAACTGATTTCACATTCAATTTGGAACCTGACTTGGAGACACCGATTGCTTCACTCCGAGACCTCTGTGATGGATGGTGCTGAAGCTGCTTTCTATCAACGTTGAAATTAATCAAGTTTTATCTGTACGATTGAACCCAAATCGTATCTCACTTCAACCGTATCTCACCCCAATCGTATCCCTATTAAATGTTTGATATGCAATCACGAACTCAGAATCGTATCTCGATTCTCACTTCATTTGTATCTGTAGCAATCGGTCATGTAGCAATCGAACTCACGAAATCTTTAATCGAAATATACAAATAATACATATTTTTCACAAGGAATGGGAGATCTGGAAAAATGAAAGAATTGAAGATCTGGGAAAATGAGAGAGATAGACGTAAGTGCCGAGGAATGTGTTTTTTTTTTTTTCCTTTTTTTGTTGAAATAAAAAAAATAATATATAATACAAAGAAAACTAAAAAAGAAATTACTAAGGATAAGATAGTCTTTTTATATTTGGTAGGACCAAGCACGCAATGAAATCAAAAAGCAGGGATGGTCCGAATTAAAAAAAAAGTTAGGGACCAAACGCGCAATTTACCCAAACCACAATGACCATCCGTCTAATTTACTCTTAATAATATACGGTGACTAAAATTGTTTACTGGGTAATGCTATGAAATTGTTTACATATTTTATGTTAGGGTATATTTTTTATGGGAAGTGATCCGTACACAACACTTTTTCTTCATACACAACAATTTAACATTTTTCATGCATAATATACAACACCTTTAAAGCATAAATTGTTGTGTATGGAGAAAAATTGTATGTACGAATCACTTCCCATTTTTTATTATAAATGAATTTGTTTTCATTATTTCGTCTATTCCTGCCTACGAAACAACATTGATTAATGAGTCATTTCATTCCGCTAGACTACTCTAACATAAAAATACTCAAACATGACAATAGAATAATAATAAATCATTTTTGACCTCATCAATTTCTTTCTCTTGTTATATCATTCCGTCATGCCAAACATACTAAAAGTTGATTTAGTTTATTTCACCATCTTGTATGATCATTTTATTACATTGTAGCTCTTTTTTTAAAACCCTGGCGTTTTGGAAACATACTTCGTTTTCAAACATCTTATTAAAAATGGAACATTATCGCAAGAAATTAATGAGATCAATAAAAGCATTTTTTCTTTATATTCCAAAACTTTTCTAATATTTTCTGTAAATTGTTTTCAAAACCAAATATCTTTTTTAAATCTTAACTATTTTGTCGATATTAATGACTATCGTTCTCAATATCCAATATACCTTTCTCTAAATTTAACCTCGAACCTTCCAATCACTTTGTATCAACAAAGTACAAATAATAAATTTGACCAATTTACTCTCCTATCATTTTGTATAAACAAAAACCATATAGTATTTTTGAAATTATCAAATATCATTTTCCATCTTTAAAACTCACTCATCTTTCTAGTAAACCTTCCTCTTTTAAGAAATGCCATAAACCCTAATAACTTCAATATCTCATTAAACCAAGGAAGAATCATTACCTTGTATTAGCCAAAATGAAAAACACATCAAGTATCCAACAATTTAAATATATTTTCAGTGATTACAACTCCCTAAATGGTTTACTAACTAATTAAAAAAAAAAAACTATTATTTTTCCTTTTTCTTTCTTTCTTTGTTTCTGGCCAAAAAGAATAATAAATGGGTGTGTACGTATATTTTGAATTTATCTTTGAGAAAACAAACCTGCATAAAACAAAAAATACAAAAAGTAACCCCAAATGAAGTACATATTTTTAATGATGAAAAACAGTAATCGTACCATGAACAGCTGCATGATATACACGCTTTTCCGCTAATCCAATATCTGTCATTATTAAGTTCCCCTGTACACATTTTACACAAATAACAATAAATAAATAAAACATATCCGTTCAAATATTAATATAGTTTCAAAAAAATAAATAATAATAATACCTCACGAGCCATTAATCTTCGAACATTTTCTGCGTATAATTTTGGATCGTCTTTTTCTTCTTGTGAAGGGTAATAAAGTGGTAACCTCAATACCGTAATATTATTTACAAATTGGCACAAAAGTAAAATCACATGACGTACCTACAAGTGGAATGTAACAATTTATTTTCTCAAATTATATATTTTTTTTATTTTTTTTATTTATGGAAGCTCACCCCAGATATAGTGTCCCATGCTGGACTAAATTTTTCATACGGATAACTCAAAATAATAGGAAGAACAGGAGCTTTTGACAAAAATGCCCCTGTTTTAAATGGAAGTATATAGTCTCCATTTGTAGTTGTACCTTCTGTATAAATAAAATACACCGAATTAAACAACTAAAAGAAAACTTTGAATTAGTTTGTTTTAAATGGAAGTGTATAGTCATTATTTTAGACTTGTTTATACATTGTGAAAATATTGTAACCAAATTTTATATCAAAAAGAGAAATGGGAAAAAAGAAAATGATGACCTGGAAAAAGCATCATCATGGGTGCGGATTTATCCTGAAGAGATTCATTAATTCTATCATTCACGACACCTGAAGTTAACAAATTAAAAATGTTAAAGGAATTAGATTAAAATTAAAATGTATTTTGTTAAATCATGACAACAAGTTCATATTTTTATTGATCTTTTTAGGTATATATGAATGCAAATAAAGAAAAATGCATCAATAAAACATTGCAAGCAAATACAACTAACCATAACTACCATACATTAAATGCATAACCATTTTTTATAAAATTGACAGCTAAGAATATTTTAATTTAGGAAACCAACAGTTTATATCAGACATTTAAATACCTGAAACACCCTTGAAATCTGATGATTTTGACTCCCGTTGAACATATACACAACCTAAGCACTTGCTGAAAAAAAAAGATAAATAAACAAAAAAGATAAAAAAAGATGAAATAGTGCATATTATTATTACATGAAATAAAGAAAAATCTTATAACCCTGTTGATATTATATACAAAAGAAGGATTTTTATACCCTAAATAGCAACTGAAAGTCTGAAACTAACCTGATAAGGCCAACAAGAGGAAGTTTGCTCACTGAGCTCTTCAACAATGACATCAAAAAGAAAGTATGAAGAACAT
Source organism: Cichorium intybus (assembly GCA_023525715.1). Lineage (NCBI taxonomy): Eukaryota > Viridiplantae > Streptophyta > Magnoliopsida > Asterales > Asteraceae > Cichorium > Cichorium intybus. Next base: position 73,522,421 of record CM042011.1, read on the forward strand.
GTCAGTTCATATCATAGATTCATATGAATTATCATCTAATACAAAAGTATAATTGCGATTTTTTTGGTTCAAAGTATCGACAAACCTTGGCGACAAAGCTTGGAAATGAAGAAGACATATGGTATAAGATATCCAAATGTGAAACATGATTTGATATGATTGCTCCAGGTCTTTCAACTTCCTCAGATTCATCGTTGCCATCCAACTGATCATAAAGAGGAACGAAGATAATCAGAGGCTTATTGATCGACTATTATCAGGGTGATAAAGTAGTAGTTCATATCATACAATTGATTGTTCATTCTGCTGATTACATTAACAAGTAGTAAACTCAATTGGACGTATAGAAGTGAAAGAAAAAGGCACCTCATCGTTGAAGTTGCTGGTTATGTTTGGATTCCGATAAGTCTCCTTAATCCAATAAAACCCGAAAACGAACAGCAATGCCCGTGAAAGAACCCTACCAAACCAATAAATAATCGTTCTCCTCCATCCCCCCATGTGGGCGTAATCCTCTTGATCGTCTTCCTGGTTCGGCGCCAAAAACAGGGTACAAGCCCTACAAATCAAGTAATACAGCACAACAACCAACGTACCCGACACCACACGCAGCGGGAACAAGGTGATCCCTGCAATTCCTAGAAGAACCTTCTGGGTCCACGGTAGTTTCGCGCGTCCCATTCTTCCATATATATCATGTCGGGCATACGCATCGCATTTCTTCTCGAGCTCTTCGAAGTCTGGCTCGGGTGTGGAGGACGAAGACACGGATTTGTCATCGGTAGTGGTGGTTTTGGAAGTGGAAGAAGGGGAGGAGGTGAGAAGGGGGAGATCATCTTTAATGTTACCCTCTTCGAGATTTAATTCACAATGTGGAGAGTGGGGTTCTGAGTCTGAATCCATTTATGATGAGGCCGTAATGGTGTTCGATTAGGTTTTCTACAGGTAGTCCGCCATGTGTTCGACGAAATGGGTAGGAGAAGAGTGGAAATTTGGTATTTGTAGTTGGTGCCCATCAAGATCAGACGATTGATGGATACATTACGGGTAGCGTAAACAAGTTATTTTGTGTTTCGGTTTAATTCACATGATAAAAACATTATATTCATTTTTGCTTCTTAAAACACATTAAATCATTATTTTGTAGTTTTACTATACATTAATGTTTAATTAAACGGATATCTCACTTACAAATATTTTTACTTGCTTTTAGATAATCAATTGGTGTATAGATGTACAAAAAGATCATTTGATGAAGGTAGTTATTATCTTGATCGTTATAAGTAATCTAGTTAAATTTGGACAACGTTATTTAGTTAGTATGAATCTAATAATGAAATATATAATCGGTTTTAAAGTATATTAAACTCTAGTGATTTTACTCTATTTTATCCTTATTCTAAGTTAACATAGATGGATTTTATTTTGAAAAATATATTGGTATTAATTAAAAACAGAGTGCGACAATCAACAACAGCTATCACCATCAACATAGTCATTGTCATCCTAATCCAAAAATTTTGGATGTGCATTTATTATCAACGTTCTTATCACCGGTTGGTCAATTTAAAAAAAAAAAGAAAAAAAAAACTCCATAAATAAAAACATTTTTCCGCTTTTGACTCAGCACTTCACAGGTTTTAATATTGCATTCATAAAAGAATAAAGGGTGAATGATTTGTAACGGTAAAAAACTTCTGAAATTGTTCATATTTTGTCACGAAACTTCTTTTCGTGCTTGTGTTTGATTTATCCTTGAACTTTTTAGAATTATTCACATTATACCATTATGACCGGTAATATAATGTTTGTGCTGATTTGGAATCCTACGTGGCATCTTAGAGGATTTGGAAGGGCATATGACCGGTAATAGAAGGTTTGTGCTGATTTGGAATCCTACGTGGCATCTTAGAGGATTTGGAAGGGCAACGAACTTCTAAAATTGTTAACATTTGGTCACCGAACTTATTTTGTGTTTGATTTACCTATGAACTTTTTAAAATTGTTCATATTATACCCTTATGACCAATGATAGAAATTTTGTGCTGGTTTGCCATCCGACGTGGCATCAGAAAGCCGAGACATAAATAAGAGTCAGTGGTCTTCAGTCGGGGTTCGTTTATGTGCCCTAATCTACAAGGAACGATTGTTCAATCTTGCAGTATCTACCGCTCCCTCAAAATTCTCTCAAGTTCGCAAGTCTTCTAAGTATGTATTATCATAATCACTATGATTGTGGTTTTCCTTCATACGTTCGAAACTCATGTTGGGGCAACGGATAGACACCAACAAACACGACCAAGCTCAACAAATGATTAATACACAACTGTCTAGACTTATGAGAAATACGAAAATAAAGTAGAGAAACACAAGGATATGAAGTGGTTCACTCGAAAATGACTCGATCAAAAAACACTACGATCTAACCTTCTTCTGTTGCTAAAGCATTCACTCATGTAATTGTAGCCCAACCTACTGCTATCACGGTGAACTACAGTCTGTATAACATACTGATGATTGACTTCCTCTAACTTGGCTCTTCGGTCCGAATGAGATTCTCCCTTCAACACAATTCTTCGGTTGGTAACCTCCTCAGTCTGAGGACTTCCTCGTTTACCAGCATCTCCTGCTATCTATCTTGGATGCCTTGATTTGCATGCACAACCGATGACATACGGTCTGATCCGGACTTCCTTGACCAAGGACTGAGAATCATCTGAGGCGCAGACCAATGAGTTATCGCACACCAAGAATCACCTTCATGGGTTCTTTTATGTGGTTGAGGATCGAATGTGTAAAGGAAAACCACAATTACAACAATAGATAATACATACTAGAAGACTTGTGAACTTGAGAGAATATTCAGGGAGCGGAAGACACTACAAGATTGAACAATCGTTCCTTGTAGATTAAGGCACAAAAACGAACCCCAACTGAAGACCACTGACCCTTATGTATGTCTCGGTTTTCTGATGCCAGGTCGGATGCCAAATCAACACAAACTTTCTATCATCGGTCATAAGGGTATAATATGAACAATTTTAAAAAGTTCATGGTAAATCAAGCACAAAAATAAGTTCGATGGCCAAATGTGAACAATTATAGAAGTACGTTACCCTTCTAAGTCTTCTATGATGTCACGTAGGATTCCAAATCAACACAAACCTTTTATTACGGGTTATAATGGTATAATGTGAACAATTTTAAAAATTTCATGGGTAAATCAAGCACAAAAATAAGTTAAGTGACCAAATGTGAACAATTTCAAAAGTTCGTTACCTTTACAATTCATTATCACAAGAATAAAAAATTATGGTATGAGTCAGTTGGACTCTACACGACCACATCCAACAATAAGTTGGATTGTCCTTATTCTCAACTTGTGTGCTTGTTTTGCTTTATGTCTATATTAAATCAGTGAGCCTAGTTTTTATTTGTTTTAATTACCAAGCTAGAATGAATTAAGAGCCATTGAGTCAACCATAATTACAGCCCAAACAAAAAAGAATTTGAAACTAGTTTAGAAAGTTGTTTAGTGTAGTTTAACCCAATTTTATTTGTTTTTTTCGGATTAAATTTATAATTAATTAAGCCCGCTTTTATTGGTTTATTGGGAATACAATTATAATGTTGGTGATTATGTTAGTTACTCACTGTTCATGTTCATGCTGCTTAGAAAGTTGTTACATGAAGTTATTTACATTTGGTTTCTTTTTTATATTTTTTTACATCATTTACCATTAAAGTTGTTGGAACTTTTCACTAAGTTTTCAAAAAACGAATTTGAAACTATGTTTTTTTCAGTTAAATCACTTACTTTGGTTACCCTTAACAATAACTGAAGCTAAAATTTCGAGTGAGTTTATCAAGACAAATGCTTACATGCTTACAGGATGGAAGTGTCACAGAGGCCTCCCATGGCTGTCATAAATGTTGCGTCTTGGCGTAGTGAAGGGATACGGTACAAGAAGAATGAGGTAGGTCTTTTTCATCAAAGTTAGGTAATTATGGACATGTTTTTTCTTCTTCTTTTTTTCTAAAAAAACTTGGTTGTCTTAAGGCATTTTTAGATGTTGTGGAGAGTGTGAATATACTTGTCAATAGTAATAGTCAAATAGTGAGGTCAGAGGTGGTTGGAGCATTGAAGATGTAGACTTATCTGAGGTAACTTGACTACCCTTTTTGGATCACTACACACACACCACACATACAACACACACATACATAGCGTGATGTATGTGAGTGATGTATGAAAACAAACAGGGACCAAAAATAGCAACGTACTTTATATGTATTCGTTATAATAAATAAATCCAATTTCTAAATTATCTCGTTTCTAGGACCAAAAACGCTATATATATATATATATATATATATATATATATATATATATATATATATATATATATATATATATATATATATATATATATATATATATATATAACTTACTAAATTGAAAGTAAGTCGCTATATAAAAAACTTAAAATGAAAGTTCAATGTTATATATATAACAAACAGGGGCCAAAATTACAAAAAAATAGAAAATTACGAATTCCATTTTGTTTTGCGATTTTCGTCCCTAAATTTAATATTTTTTGAACAAAACTCACACGCACATGAAAACACACACACCACACATACAACCAAGGTTGCTAAAATCGTAATCCTGCTCCTAGGATCGTATGATCCTATGGTCATGTTGGGATAGTGTGGAGCCTAATCCGAACCGGAGAGACCCAAGAACCGAAGTGGAACAGTTGTCTGAAGCAACCAGAAAATAGAGGCGAGAGGAAGCCAGTGTTGTTAATGTGTGCATCTCAGACAAGTCTCCAGACCTTCAGTTCAGTGGAGGTCCTTCACTCCGGTGATGTCAACCATGGCGGATCAGAACTAAGAAGGAGGTGATCCTTCAGAAGATCTACAAAAGGTTGAACCGAAGGCATGAAGATCAACAGGAATAAGGTAGCCTTGCCTTGTCTAGATCAGAAGCCATGTCCAGTGCTGAGATCTGAAGGTCTCTAATCATTCGGACCAAGGAAGGTCAAACCTCTTCCGAATGAGAAGATACGCCCGCATCATGGACATAGGGGAAGACGTCTAAGATCAACATTAGGGTCAGTCATGACCAAGGAGGTTACTAGTCCGAAGGCATGTGACAAAGTAAGTCCGAACCAATAAGTTGTGCCCGAAGGAAGCTTCATCAGTATCTCATACGGACAAATGTTCACAATGACAGCAATAGCTCGGGCCATGGTCACAGTGGTGAACATGTCATTAGTAGGAGAAGATGAGATATCAGTATCCTCCGATAAAGTGAAGTTCAAACAGAAGAGTTTTTTTAAGGAAGAGTTAACCATTGTACGTAGTGGAGTTGGACTGAAGGTGCAGAAGAATAATTCAGACAGATATAGTTCGAAGGGAAAATCTCGACCGGTCCCTCAACCGAATGCGAGTCTTCGGTTGTACCCACTATTGGTACTGTCACCATCGGTGGTCAGAAGAATCTTTGGAACACGCCAAAGAATAGTACCTTTGTCAAGGGCAGCATGGGGAGCATGGCGCAGTCACCTTTTCTGATAAAGTGACGGGGACGAGTCTGTCCTTTTGCTCTTTCCTGCCCAAAGACTTGCGTGTTCAAGCTTCTATATTTTGCTATTTATACAATCTCAAAACCATGAATGTAATATGTCAAAATATGTCTAAAAGTAGTCATAGTTTCTCTCTTGTAAATTACTGAAGTTTATCAATGAAGTTTCTCTCGTTTCTCACAGTGGACGTAGCCCAACTAGATATTGGGGGTGAACCACTTTATATCCTTGTGTTTTATTTTTTCTCAATCATTTTCATTACCCACTAGCCTAGATAGTTGAAGAATGTTTGTTGAAGTACTTGGCCATGTTTGTTGGTGCGCATCCATTGTTGGCTTGCTGGTTCTTGGGCCCAACAAACTAGTATCAGAGCTTCATGGCTGAAGTCGGGAGGTCCAAGATCGACAAATAGAAGTTCATAACTTTGACTCTTTGGGTATGGAGACGTAAGATTGACCCTGCCAGATCTGTTGCACCTGTCCATGGTTTGAACAACCTAAAGATGTGGCAAAGGAAGAGGAAGAAACAAGTTGAAGAGAGAACAGATCCAGAGGCAGGTCTGACATCACTTGTAATATGGAGAGAGAGTTGTCGTTACAGTGATCTGTGCTCTAGTTTCCAACCGGGAATGGACAGAAATAGATGGGAGCAGGCGTCAATGACAAGAAAGAGAGATTGACTACGTCCGGAGAAGCGATGACGGAGTTGGATAGAGAGGCTAAAGATGATGGTGGCATCCTCATACTGACAGCTAAGGCAGGAGCCATAGTCACTGTGAAGCCAGCGAGAAGAAGATGTCTGCTTCCACGAGACAGTTAAATCGGATTTGTTATGGAGCCTCAGTTTTCCGAAGCCCGGTTCCTCTGGCTGTCTGGAAGAGGTAACACGAATAACGGGCATCCGACATCTCAGGTTGGACAAGGCTTCTTATGACACATCAATAGGCCTGGTCTAGGTACCCCATCACTCTTTTGGAAGCAAAAGTGGGAGAAACCCACTGAAGTGCCGAAAGTCAGCACTTGCGTCAAAAGTCACAGCATCGGTCCTTACTGAGGTGACAGTCTCTGACCGAAGTCGACGTCCGAAATTCAGAAGAAGAGGCAAAGCAAGTGCACCGTCTAGTGAAGGAGAGGGTTCAGGACATGAACTCGAAATTCCCAGATCCAAAAAGTTCCAAGGCCAAAGACTTCAGTCCGAAGTCAATCTTGACTGAAGAACCAACCGAAGGGGAAGTATCTTCACAACGATGAACGGAGCAATGCTCAGGCACCGCAGCCTTCAGTTGGCTTGTTGGTTGTGTTGAAGAAAAAGGCAAGGTAGAGGAGTATCCTTTGCACATCTAATGGTCCATGGATGATTCACCGATGTCAAAATCAGGCAAGCGACAATGACTGAACCGAAGTCCATCCTGATAAAGGAGAGTCTACCTTAGATGAACCCACTGTTGGTTATATGCCCATCGTTATAACAAGTTGGTAATATTATTATAAATAGTAGGGTCCTTTTGGGTTACACGCAAGAGACGATTTAGCTAAAAGAGATCGAAAATAAATTTGAGGGGTTAAGTTTATTAATATACCAAAGTAAAGGTATATTAATTAGAAACTTAATGGTTAAGTTTATTAATATACCAAAGTAAAGGTATATTAATTAGAAACTTAATAAGGATAAGGGACTAAAGTGAAATATCCACAAGGGAGGGGATAAGGATGAGGAGCACTATAAATACAACCCTAGATCTGAGTTGTATAGGCTGCCAAAACCCTAATTTTCGTCACCCTCCTCCCACCCCTCGGTATACGGCCGATTTCTTTCAAAACCCTAGGTATTACGTGCTAAAACTTCAAGCAAAGGTATATACTACATCAACGGGTGCTGGATCGTTGTCTTGGGTGCGATTACATTAGAGGAGTTCTACTTTGGGCTCTCGTCATCCTAACAAAATCAGATCTGAGATTTAAAAGGTATGTCTTGAACCCTCTTGATTTTACAGTTACAAAAGTGTGCATGATTCTGTGATCCTAGTTGAATACGATTTTGTTTTCTGTTTCCGCTGCGTTGTTTTTATGTTATCGTATTCCAACAGTGGTATCAGAGCCAGGTTATCATGATTTTGTACTGTTTTGATTCGATTAAAATTGTTAAAAATCGTTTTTTTTCTTTGAATTATCGAATCTGTCGACGTCCGCGCCGCGGTCCTTGAATGGTCGCGTCGCGGTCTTCTCTAAAGTTACGATCATTAGGGTTTTGCTGCGTCGCGTTTCCTAGTGTTCCGCGCCGCGTCGTTCTTGGCATGATCGGTTTCTTTTGATTACCGCGTCGCGTGTTCTCGTGTTTCGCGTCGCGGCGGGCGTGAAGTTTTGTTTTTCTGAAATCAGATTTATTGTTATAAAATGGTGATTTTAATATTGTATGATTGTTTAGATTAATCATTGACATAGAATGCTTGCATGCTCAATAGGATTAATAGCTAAACACAAAGTTTAAAATGCTTCAAAATTTAATGGATAATTGTTTAAATTAATTATTAACACTGCATCCTTGCGTGTTTAATAGAATTAATAGTTAAACATAATTTTCAAAGAATACTTAAAAGCATAAAGATATATATATATATATTAGAATTGTATCTATATGTATAACTTAAAATAAAAACATTGGTCAGACCGTGACTAGGCTCACCTACTCTAAATGTGTAGAAGGTTGAAGGAGGTCTCTTTGATTCCTAATGAGGTCGGTTTTTAAATAGCATTCATTGCTTACCACCCTCACCGCCTGTCATATTTTATCGAGTGGAGTTACCGAAAGGGTTTGATAGGACAGTGTTTCAAGATAAAAGTATTACTGAAAATACATAAGTAAGAAAAAATTGTTAAAAGTTAATGGAATTTTTTCAAAAGTCAAATTGGCAATTTCAAACCGGTTTTAAAAGTTTAAATTGACCCTTATGCCAATTAAAAGGTTAAAATGTTTTAACAAAAACGAAACAAAATCCCGTTTTATGAAAATGTAAATCTCATGCTACCCACAAAGAACCACACATTTAACCGGGCCCTTCCGGCGTGGGAAGTGCTATAGCCAACGTGTCGGATAGGACTCGGCCAAAATGATGTGATACTCGCGATAACTCATGAATCATGGGCCGGGTGTCACGTGGGTTCTTCGTGGTTGATTTACCATCCAAACCCGTGATCCGCGGCATACCCGTCACGGGAGAGAGGATGAGCATGATGGGATTAAACATGCCATTGATCAGATTCAATGAATCCCAAAAGATCTAGAAGCTTCATAGAGATTGAAGTTGGCAAAGTGTATTGCCTACCTAAATAACTTTTGGGGGTGACTACGGCATACCTCTTCACCACCAGAAGTGAAATATGGATTCTAGCCTTAAGTAAAATTATTGTTTTGGGTAATTAATTTTTTAAGGATTAATCAAACTAATTAAAATCTACTTTTCATATAGATGGCTCCAAACACAAATGCAAATTCGAATTCGGCTACAAATATCTCACTAATGCAACTCCTCTCTAAGGATAAGCTGACCGGATCAAACTACTTGGACTGGATGCGTTCCCTTCGGATCGCCCTCCGGTATGATAAGAAAGAATGGGTCCTGGACACAGCTCTTCCTGAGGCTCCAGCTGATGATGCAACTAGAGCTGTTAGGGATGCTTGGCAAAAGCATAAAGATCAGTCGGATGAGGTTGCTTGTCTCATGTTGGCGACCATGGTTCCGGAACTCCAAAAGAGTTTCGAGACCGCTGGGGCGTTCGACATGGCCGACCAGCTCAAGGAAATGTTCCAAGAGCAGGCTAGACAGGAACGATATGACACTATGATCTCCCTACTAGATTGCAAGCAGCAGGAGGGAACCGCTGTCAGTGCACACGTGCTTAAGATGAAAGCGTACGTTGACAGATTGGAGCGACTTGGATTTCCAATCGCTCAGCAATTGGTTACGGATATCATCCTCCACTCGCTGAGCAGTACATTCAGTCAGTTCACACTGAATTTTAATATGAATGGATTGGAAAAGACCATAATGGAGTTACACGGCATGCTAAAAACTGCCGAGGCAAATATGTCTAAGTCTAAGAACTCCAGCTCCACGGCTCCGGTATTGGCAATCAGGGAAGGGGCAATCAAGAAAAGGAAAGCCAAGAAGCCTAAAGGCAAAGGGAAGGGTCAAGTTGGTAACCCCAACTCCAACCCTAGCAACAAGGGCAAGGCTGGTTCTATGATAGTGCCGTCACCAAACCCTGATGAGGCCATTTGTTTCCACTGCGGAGAAAAGGGACACTGGAAGCGAACCTGTCCTAAATACCTGGAGGAGATCAAGAAGATCAAGCCCAAAGTGTCTGGTACCTCAGGTATATACATGATAGAACTCCATAATACTTCTACTACTAATTCATGGGTCCTAGACACAGGATGTGGTACTCACATTTGCTCTGATGTGCAGGGACTAAGAAGAAGTAAGAAGTTAAGGCATGGGGAGCTTGACCTGATCATGGGCAACAGACATACGGCTGCTGTCAAGAGGATTGGGGATTACGAGCTCGTGCTTTCTACTGGATTTTCTATTAATTTATTAGATTGTTGCTATTCGCCAGAAATGGCTAGAAACATTATTTCTTTTAGTGCTTTGTATCGAGACGGTTTTGATTTTGGTTTTGATAATGGAAATATTTTAGTTTTCAAAAATGATTGTCTTTACTTTAAAGCATGTCCTACAAATGGTATTTATGAGACTATCGTGAGCATTAGAAGAAATAATAGCTTAATCTTAAATGTTGATTCAGATACATCCAAAAGTGTATTGGATAAATCATGTCTATGGCATTGTCGACTTGGCCATATAAACAAGAAACGCATCGCCAAACTCCAAGAGGATGGGATTTTGGAATCATTCGACCTCAAGTCTGATGATGTATGTGAGTCTTGTTTATTAGGCAAGATGAAAAAAGCGCCATTCTCAGGGAACTTTGAAAGAGGCAAGGATCTGTTGGACCTCATACACACTGATGTGTGTGGACCGTTCAGATCAGCCACAAGACATGGAGAAAGGTACTTCGTCACATTTACTGATGACTTCAGTAGATATGGGTATGTTTATTTGATTAAACATAAGTCTGAAACCTTCGAGGTGTTCAAAAGGTTTCAGAACGAAGTAGAGAATCAACGGGGCAAAAGGATTAAGATCCTCCGATCCGACAGGGGTGGAGAATATCTTAGTCAAGAATTCTACGATCATCTGGGGAACTGTGGAATTGTTTCACAGTTGACTCCTCCCGGAACACCACAACATAATGGTGTAGCTGAGAGGAGGAACCGAACATTACTTGATATGGTTCGGTCCATGATGAGTCGTGCTACGCTTCCAATCAGTTTCTGGGGCTATGCCTTGGAGACTGCAGCAAAAGTCCTGAACCTTGTACCAACTAAGAAGGTCAACAAGACACCCTCTGAAATATGGAATGGGACTAAACCCTCATTAGCGCATTTGAAAGTTTGGGGTTGTGAGGCTTACGTCCGTCGTGAAGCCATCGACAAACTAGAACCCAGATCAGAGAGGTGTTATTTTATTGGTTATACTGCTAGTTATTTTGGGTATTTGTTTTACAAACCTTCTGAAAACAAGGTGATTGTTGCACGAAGGGCAGTCTTCCGAGAGAGGGAGCTGATACACCAAGAGGCCAGTGGGAGCCAAATTGATCTTGAGGAGATTCAAGAACCAACCAATAAAGGACCTGATGTTGGCACTAGCTCTCAATCAGAGGTTGAAAAACCTGTTGAGCCTCAGCCAAGTACAGCTGGGGAATCTGACATACCTCCACCTCCTGTCCGAAGATCTGATAGAGTACGTCATGCACCTGAATTTTATGGCTTACATATTACTGAAGGTGATGAGTCAATGGTAGGTGACGATGAACCTACCAGCTATCAGGAAGCAATGGCAGGCCCAGATGCTGCCAAATGGAAGGAGGCTATGGAGAGCGAGATGAAATCCATGTATGATAACCAAGTTTGGAACTTGGTTGATCAAACACCTGGCCTTAAAACAGTTGGGTGTAAATGGGTCTTCAAGAAGAAGACAGACATGGATGGAAAAGTACACACATATAAAGCCAGACTGGTGGCAAAGGGTTATACTCAAACCCAATGGATTGATTATGAGGAAACTTTTTCACCAGTGGCAATGATTAAATCTATCAGGATATTGTTTGCCATCGCAGCTTTTTATGACTACGAAATATGGCAAATGGATGTAAAAACCGCTTTCCTTAACGGAAAACTTTCAGAAGATGTGTATATGACACAACCAGAGGGTTTTGTACAGTCCAAATATCCCAATAGAGTGTGTAAACTTGTGAAGTCGATTTATGGACTCAAACAAGCATCTCGCAGCTGGAATATCTGCTTCGATGAGAAAATCAAAGAATTTGGATTTTCGAGAAGTGAAGATGAGCCATGTATATATGTCAGAGCTAGTGGGAGTGCTGTTGTCTTCCTTGTGTTGTATGTTGATGACATACTACTCATAGGAAACAATGTCCCAATGTTGCAAAGTGTTAAAACTTGGCTTGGGGATTGTTTCGCTATGAAAGACTTGGGAGAAGCGGCATACATACTTGGTATAAAGATCTATAGAGATAGATCTAGGCGACTCATTGGTTTAAGCCAGAGTACATACATAGACAAAATCTTGAAAAGGTTCAAGATGCAGGATTCCAAGAAAGGATTCGTGCCTATGCAACGTGGTATGACATTGAGTAGAGACCAATGTCCTAGTTCTAGTGATGAACAAGAAAGAATGAGTCGAATCCCATATGCTTCAGCAATGGGATCGATCATGTATGCCATGTTATGTACAAGGCCTGACGTCTCTTGTGCCTTGAGTATGACGAGTCGTTATCAGGCCAATCCTGGTGAAAATCATTGGACCGCAGTCAAGAACATTCTTAAGTATCTTCGGAGGACGAAGGAAGTGTTCTTGGTCTATGGGGGCATGGAAGAACTCACTGTAAGTGGTTATAGTGATGCTAGCTTCCAAACCGATAGAGACGACTCCTGTTCGCAGTCAGGATTCGTGTTCATACTGAATGGTGGGGCAGTAACTTGGAAGAGTACCAAGCAAGAAACAGTAGCTGATTCGACAACGGAGGCTGAGTATATTGCAGTTAATGAAGCTGCAAAGGAAGCCATGTGGATGAAGAAGTTCATCAGGGATCTCGGTGTTGTTCCTAGCATTGATGGTCCAGTTGAGATCTTCTGTGACAATGAGGGTGCAGTCGCCTTGGCGAAAGAACCCAGAGCTCACAAGCGCACAAGGCATATACACCGGAAGTACCATTATATCCGGAGGCTCGTTGAAGAAGGAGACATCACGATTAGTAGAGTTACATCAGAAGATAATCTTGCTGATCCATTCACTAAACCGTTATCTCAGGCCAAGCATGATTCTCATACTAGGTCGATGGGCATTAGATTTGCAAATGAGTTGGTTTAAGTGTATTTAATTTAGTTTGATTTGTGTTTGGAACTCAAGCAATGTGAAACTCTATTTGTTTTGAAGATTATTATGTGGAGAACTTAATATATGCATGAAGGCAGTCATTTCATTAGTTTATCATTGTGATCCAATTTTGCATGTTTTATTGACTTCCTGAATAATTATTTTATTATTCAAAACGTCCACAGTCGGTCATACTTTTGGGAGTAAGTATTGATTCAAGGCTGACATGAGGAATTAGTAAATTGTCCATAGAGATGGACATAGCATAGAGATGCGCTAATTCTCATGTGTACTTAATAGGGATTAAGTATTGGAGTAACCTGTACTTAGAGATTACTTCATGGAATGTGTCACGAGTAATTCTAAGATGGTAATATCTTATATTCTTCAAGCGGAGATGCATTGATTCTTAGTCCTGCAGTCTGTTATGTTTTGGTTTTCTCCAACGTTGTCCGTAACTGGCAGCCATACAGAGAATGTCCAGATATGACATGATGAGTGGGCGAGATCCGTGTAGTCAAAGTTTATTTGTTCCTTCTGCCCTAACAGGAGAAGCGATATCCGTGGGCCCCTCGATGATTTGGTGCTGACAGCAAATGTACGGCCGTACTCGAACTGAATTGATATAGAATCAATAAGTGCAGTTTGTTGTGGTCATCACAAATCTCTATCGGGAAACATAATCTTGAATGTTTGAGACTGATAGAATTCCATGTCAGACGTTCATATGGATATCTTGTAGAACAAAGGAATATTTGATCACTTGCCTAAGGGCTGTTTCATTAGATGAACACGGCATTTGTCTAGGATGACATACACCTTACTAGGTTAATGAATATTAGACCATACAGTTGTTATAACAAGTGCAAGTGGGAGACTGTTGGTTATATGCCCATCGTTATAACAAGTTGGTAATATTATTATAAATAGTAGGGTCCTTTTAGGTTACACGCAAGAGACGATTTAGCTAAAAGAGATCGAAAATAAATTTGAGGGGTTAAGTTTATTAATATACCAAAGTAAAGGTATATTAATTAGAAACTTAATGGTTAAGTTTATTAATATACCAAAGTAAAGGTATATTAATTAGAAACTTAATAAGGATAAGGGACTAAAGTGAAATATCCACAAGGGAGGGGATAAGGATGAGGAGCACTATAAATACAACCCTAGATCTGAGTTGTATAGGCTGCCAAAACCCTAATTTTCGTCACCCTCCTCCCACCCCTCGGTATACGGCCGATTTCTTTCAAAACCCTAGGTATTACGTGCTAAAACTTCAAGCAAAGGTATATACTACATCAACGGGTGCTGGATCGTTGTATTGGGTGCGATTACATTAGAGGAGTTCTACTTTGGGCTCTCGTCATCCTAACAAAATCAGATCTGAGATTTAAAAGGTATGTCTTGAACCCTCTTGATTTTACAGTTACAAAAGTGTGCATGATTCTGTGATCCTGGTTGAATACGATTTTGTTTTCTGTTTCCGCTGCGTTGTTTTTATGTTATCGTATTCCAACACCCACTGCTTTTCACTAGCCCAGGCAGCAGGAGAGTCGAAGGCAGTAGGAGCGTCAAAAGTTCTGGTGACATCAGGGTGTCGACATTCACTGCCATGGAAGGTGATTTGTCTGATAGATACCCTTGACGCGGTACCCTTGTTGGCCAAGTACAACTGCTAACCGAAGGGGAGTATCAGACACCTTGTCTGGGGCCATGGGGATGGAGATTCCATACAATGGAATATTGCTAGAAAGACGAGAGATGCTCAGCTTGACAGAAACGAGACTTGGTTCTCTGTCAAGTAAAATTCATTAGAAGGTTGAACTTCAAAGCCGAAGGTCGTTTAGGCGCCAGAGCTTGTCGAAGAGAAGGAGTACAAGAAAGGGTGTGGATCATCATAAACAGTGGAAGTGGAGTTGATTAAGATCATTTCTACTTACTGTGAAAAAGATGAGCATCCAATGTTTTTGATACGTTAGCCATGGTGTAGTTTACCCTAGAAGGTCATATGTGAAGCCTCGCATCCTTGTATACAATCAGACCAAACGTCTTCTCGCTGCTACACCAGTCGGAGTTTCTAGTTGGTGATGGAAAACCAGGTGTGCACGAAAGGAATCATGTATATAACAAGGAAGAACAATAGCTCAGAAATGAGTGTATCATTGTTGCTCCAGGAAGTTCAGAACACCTTGTTCATCATCCTCAAGTTGTACGGTTGATACTATGTTGGAGGAAGGATCCAACATACACATTATCAACGAGCTTAGACGTCGTGGTCTTTGAACATTCAGATGAGAACTCGGCATAAGTAAGCTGATATTGGGAGTAAGCAGTCAGAGCATGAGCTTCAGGCGTCCGAAGGTGCTTTCTACGAAGTAGATCCTGGAAAGACCTTGGAGAAGTTCAACATGACAGTTGCTAAAGACCAATGTTTCCCCCCATTGAAGGTTAACGTTAAGGAAGGAGTGTCCTTAACGGCCTTTTCATTGAAGAATGCGGAGATCGAGAGATAGAAGACAAGAGAACTTGGCATACAGAAAGATCAGTTCAGATAAGTCTCCAAGTGGGAGATTACTGGGATAGTGTGGAGCCTAATCCGAACCGGAGAGACCCAAGAACCAAAGTGGAACAGTTGTCTGAAAGACCTAGAAAACAGAGGCGAGACGAAGCCAGTGCTTTAAGGTGTGCATCTTATACAAGTCTTCATACCTACAGTCTAGTGGGGGTCCTTCGCTCCGGTGATGTCAACCATGGCAGATCAGAAATAAGTAGGAGGTGATCATTCAGAAGATCTGCAGAAGCTTGAACCGAAGGCATGAAGATCAGCAGGACTAAGGCATCCTTGCCTTGTCCGGATCAGAAGCCATGTCCAATGCTGAGATCCAAAGGTGTCTAATCATTCGGACCGAGGAAGGTCAAACCTCATCCGGATGAGAAGATACGCCTGCAGCATGGGCATGCAGGAGGACGTCCATAATCAACATTAGGGCCAGTCATGACCAAGGAGGTTACCAGTCCGAAGGCATGTAATAAAGTAAGTCCGAACCAAGGATTTGTGCCCAAAGGAAGCTTCATCAGTATGTCATGCAAACAGATGTCACGGTGACAACAATAGCTCAGGCCATGGTTATAGCGGTAACATGTCATCAGCAGGAGAATATGAGATAGCAGTATCCTCCAGCCAAAGCGAAGTTCAGACAAAAGATTTCTTTGAAGGAAGAGTTAACCCTTGTACGAAGTGGGGTTCGACAGAAGGTGTAGAAGCACAAGTCGGACAAATACAGTTCGAAGGGAAAATCTCGTCCGGAGACCAACCAATGGGGTCCCTCAACCGAAAGCGTCTTCGGTTGTATCCAGTATTGGTACTGTCACCATCGGTGGTCAGAAGAATATTGGGAACACGCTAAAGAATAGTAACTTTTCGAGGGGTAGCATGGGGAGCATGGTGCAGTCACATTTTCAAATAAAGTGACAAGGACGAGTTTGTCCTTTGCTCTTTCCTGCCCAAAGACTTGTATGTTCAAGCTTCCATATTTCGCTATTTATGCAATCTCAGAACTATGAATGTAATATGTCAAAATATGTCCAAAAGTAGGCATAGTTTCTCTCTTGTAAATCATTGAAGTTTATCAATGAAGTTTCTCTCGTTTCTCACAATGGACGTAGCCTAACTCGATATTGGGTGAACAACTTTATATCCTTGTGTTTCTTGTTTCTCAATCAATTTCATTACCCATCAGTCTAGATAGTCGAAGAACGTTTGTTGAAGTACTTGGCCATGTTCGTTGGTGCGCATCCGTTGCTGGCCTGCTGGCCTTGGGCCCAACAGATCCCACCTAGGTAAATCGATCTCGATCATACGCGAGTCGTTTTTTAGTAGGATCTAGGTAGAATCGTAGGATTGATCGTAAAACCGTAGAAAAGAGACAATTGATATTAGAACGCTATTGAGAAATTCAATTATATATAAATAGTTTGAAATTAATTTCCTCGTTTTTTTTGTTTATATTTAGCAGACGAAACGAAGTGCTTATAGATTATGTAGTCGTAGAGAGACTTGCAAGCAGATGAATTTCGTTAGAAAAGGATCACAAAAGCGGAATGTGCAATGCTCTGAGGAGATACGTAATATGTTTTTTAAAGTATTTAAAAGTTAAGAGTGTGTAATTAGCATTATTTTATGTGAGATACCAAAATTATAGACATTTTAAAATCAGAATGTTTAATAAGATAGGAGTGAAAATAAGTTTGACTTATTGATAAGATTATTATCATGATGTTCTATAATTTTGATTATTCAAGAGAGTAGGCGGGAAAGAAAATCATAGCAAGGGTAGAATGTTGACACGTGGCAAATGGGAGTATAGGAGAGGGACATGTTGCAAATTTAAGATTACTTTATTAATATAGATAGAAGATAAATTAGCGTGACACTATATTGTATAATACTAACTAGGTTTTACATAGTGAATTTATTGATAAGAAACTACAATAATAAATGAAGTTTGTTATGACCAACTAACTTTAGACGGTTAAGTATCGTTAACAACTAAAAATAAAACTGGCTCACTATTGTTCAGAAAAATACAAAAATTTATGAACGAATCCGGAATAAAAAGATACGCAACATAATCCACATCCAAAACATTAAAATTTAAAAAACTAAATTCAAAAATCGAACATGAAATATCAATCATTCATTGAATCCTTATTCGATACGGATCAATATCCATAGCAATTCACATCGTGATCCTAACAAATTGAGAATTCCGGAAAATAAAAGTCCACATCAGAATCGTGCATGAAATCAAAAGAACTACCTAAAACATTGTTGAAATTCGAGATGCTCGATTAGAGCAAACAATAAGGTAACATTTATTAGCATATCACTTCTGATATTGTAATACGATCAACATTGAGTCATTTCGTGCAAATTTGAACGGTTGCTTTGCGACGAAAGGTCTTTGAAGGCGACTTGCAACATTGCACCCTGCACCCAATGTTACTGCCAGGAAAATGCTGCCGATCACAATTGAAACTTGGGCGAACGAACTTCAAAAATGATTTGGGTAAATATGATTTTAAAACGCAAATCGCCAGGTGATTTGTGGTAGAGGTTTCTTTTTTCCACTGACAACTTGAACAACGACGACATCGCAGCGACTACTACTTCCAGGAATATGATGATTGATGCGGCATAGATAGACAAATCGGTGAAGAACATCCGCGGAGGAACGGAACGGTTTTGGCATTAGCTGGTATTTGTTCATAACTGGAGTTTCCAGACGACGATGCTGGGGGATCATATTGTTGGATAGCTCTGGCATCAATACCGTCAGGTAAAAAGTAACGCATCGTACATGCAATGACGATGACAAACTTGGCAAAAATGATGGCAAGTCTTGTTTTCATCTTTGCAACTCCTTCGTCTCCACCTTCTGGCATCGACACAAACACATTCATCGAAGATCCTAACACATACTTGCTGGAAGCGGATGACATTTTCGGTTATCACTGTAATAGAAATGAAAATTGAAGAATGACGTGGTAATACTCGGATGTATATATATTATAAAAAAGCTGAATAATTAATCTTTTTAAGAGTTATCACAAGATCGTTATACTCCCAAACATAATTTAAAGAAAAAAGTAATTTTGTAAAACATAACATTATTAAAGGAAGATGTTAAAAAATTGTATATCTTTTAAATATATGTTCTAAAATACACAAAAACCAATTTGAAATAAATGGGGTTTACAAAGAATATAAAAATAAAATTGCTAAAAAAAACTTCGAGAATTTCTTTTAAAGTTTGTAAAAATCAAGGTTGTAAAAATCGTTTGGCGGTAGCTTGGCGGTCAAGTGAGGTTATGGAATTAATCAAATTAATCGGAGACTCTAAATTATAAATGAATTTATCTAAATATAGATGAATATAAAAAATAGCAAAGTATAATTCATTTTATTCTTAGACATAATTCAAAGATTATACGTTTATGTATTTTCATTACTTAATTTTAATTTTTCAAAATTTTTGACTTATTAGACCAGTAATTGACAAAAATATAAAAAATAAAAAATTCAACAAAAAATAAAAAAACAATAATAAAATAAAAAATGACGGTTGAGGCCGATTAATCAGCTGCCAAGGACCGCCAAGGCCAATATTTGACCAAAACATCAAGCTTGACCGATTAGTTCTAATCGTAATTTAATCGGCCGTCAAAACCGATTTTTTTAACACCGATAAAAATAAAAATAAATAATAAAATTCATAATTAAGAGTAAAAGATGAGTTAATATAATAAAATTTAAATCATTGAGAATGAAAATAGGACGTTGAATTAAAATTTTATGTAAAATTGTAAAAAGTAAAATTAAAATGAATATAAAATTTATAATAAAAATTCAAATTTGTGTTAAAAGTAAATAATAATAATAATAGATTATCATAGAATTAGTAATAAAAATATATTAAAAAAAGAGGAGGGATGGATCTTTTCGACCATAGTTGGATCTAAGGATGAGCATGGGTCGGTTTTGACCCTAAACCAAACCCAATCTGACAAAGATCGGTTTTTGAATATTCAAAACCGAACTCACGCCCAAACCCAGCGGTTCAGCCTAGCGGTTCGTTTTTTGTAGGTTTGGTTTCGGTTTTAAACCCACTCCAAACCCAATCCTTTGATTTTCATAGCTATGTGAGCAATAAGTATTTATAATGAAGAAGGATTGCAAATATTTCATGTTACCACCAATGTGGGATGTTCAAAGCTAACTTTTAAAAGATAACATCTTAAATTTGCGCAAAATTATATAGCTCTTAAATTTGCGCAAAATTATATAACGTCCCCCCTAACAAGACTCAAACTCGAGACCTTCCATTCACATAGTCAGTACCTTATCCACCTAATCTACTTAGTGCTCGTGATAGAAAACGCAAAACTTAATTTTATATATATATATATATATATATATATATATATATATATATATATATATATATATATATATATATATATATATATATATATATATATATATATATATATATATATATATATATAGGGTTAGGATCCGGTAGGAATCCAAAATCCGGTAGAAACCGCGAGAACTCTTCTCGTCCAATCATTCTCCAAAAGGAAATAACGTCAAACATCTTCCTTCGACGTGACGCAATCACGTGCGACGCACGTCCACGGAATGAAATACGAACTCGAGGATTTAAGTGGGTTTTTTTTAACGTGATTTAATTGGGTTTTTTTCTCTTTTTTTTTTTCCTTTTTTGTTTTTTTTTTGTTTTTTTTATTTGTTATTATTTTTTATTTTTTTATTTTTTTTCAATTTTTTTTATTTTCGATTATACTCGGTTTTTAGTGTTTTATTATTTTTGATTTTTTGATTTTTTGATTTTTTTTAATGCTACAGTACTCGATTTTTTTTTTTGTTCTTTTTTCATTTTTTATGTACATTTTTTATGTACATTTTTTAATTTTTAATATTTTTTAATCTTAATTTTAACGTTTTTTTTGTATTTTTAATCTAATCATTTTGGATTATGATATTTCTAATCATAACGTTTTGGATCATTATTTTTGGATCATAACATTTTGAATCATAGTTTTTTGGCATCTTGGTTCATAAGTTTTGAATCATTTTGTCGTTGTTTGTTTTTTTAACTCGTTTTGAATCATAACGGGTTTTGGATCTTGGATCATAACGAATTTTGAATCTTGTATCATAATTGAATCTTGGATCATAAGTTTTGAATCATAAAATATATGTTAGTTTTAATATTTTTGAATCATGTATATTTTTTTGTTATTTTGATGAGTTTTTTACTTAAAAATATAAAAATGAACACGAAAAAAACATTTTTTTTCAAAAAATTCTTTTTGCAAACTTACTAGTATAATATCTATAATGTCTCTTAATTTTTTCACAATTTTTGGAATCTTTTTTTTATTTTTGATTTTTTAAAAAAATAAAAAATAAAAAATATTTATTTTCAAATTTTCATGATTGTGCTTGTTTTGTAGGGAATTAATTTTAAGAACTTTGGTTTTTTCAGATTTTTTTTTTGCAAAAAAAAAAAAAAAAAAGTTATGACCAAAATACAAACTGGGTGGAAAAAAAAATAAGTTAGCCAATGGTGACACATGGCGCATGGAGAGTGGGGGCGCGTAGAGTTCAATTTGGCTAGAGATTTAGGCGCATGAACTATTATAGAATTACTCAAATGCCCTTCCAATTTTTGTTTTCTTTCCACTTAGTTTCAGACATTTACAAAAACAACCACTGAATTTTAATACATGATAATTATTTGCACATTGAATCTAATCCATCCATTTTTCAAGATTAAAGGTTCATATTTATACTCGCGGTTCTTACCAGATTTTGGGTTCCTACACGATCCTCATTTTATATATATATATATATATATATATATATATATATATATATATATATATATATATATATATATATATATATATATATATATCGTAAATACTTTATATAAATCGGTTAGGTTTCGTTTTTTCGATTTTTGCATTCCACAAACCGATTCCAAACCAAAATTCTCGGTTTTTAAAAAAACAAAAAGGGTGTTGATAAAGACACTTCATCCTAATAAACTCTAACCTAGGTTAATAATTACTTTATTAATTAATCATTAGTCTAACTTTAAATTATCATATTATTATTAGATAATGATTGCTAAATCTTTTTCCAATTAATCTTTTTCTATTAATTGTTATACTAATTTTAACTATAATATTATTTTTTTATTTCAGACTTATTTTTTAATTAAAAAACATTTAAAAAGAAAATTAAATTAGAATAAAAAGCGTTCGTATGGAGGCATGGAGCAAGTGTTTTTCTTTAACAATTCATAACCCAATTGTTTTTCTTTTAGAGCCCATTAGCCCCGATGAAAACCCTTTATAACTAAAAGGTGTTGATAAAAACACTTCATCCTAATAAACTCTAACCTAAGTTAATAATTACTTTATTAATTAATCATTAGTCTAACTTAAATTATCATATTATTATTAGATAATGATTGCTAAATCTTTTTCCAATTAATCTTTTTCTATTAATTGTTATATTAATTTTTAACTATAATATTATTTTTTTATTTCAGACTTATTTTGATTTCGTGTTTGGTTTCGATTTATGGGTTTACGGTTAGGTTTTTGTTAATTCCTAGTTGGATCCAAATCTGAGGATTTATCCAATAATAGGCGTACAACAAAGATAATAGGAATAGAACCCACAACATATCAAGTGATAAGAGAAGCACCTTTTACCCGGTGGGCTAATAACATCTTTTTGTTTTAAATGTCCAAAATACATATTTTAAAGATATGTAAACAATATGCAATCATAGATTAAAAAAATGTAAATAGGGGCAATCGTTTCATTTCGATATCTACAAATTATACAACTTTTACGTACCAAATAAGACTCCAACTCTTTGTCTCCGATGGGTTTACACGGTTGTTTAGAGGGGTATTGATGTCTTTTGATCTATTCAATGAATATTTTTTTCATCAGCTCGTAATATATAGCATTTAGCAACAAAAGAGTAAAAATCAATTGCTAAATGAGTTTGAAAGAGGCTTAAATTCGTTATAATTTTTTCGCTAACTACAATCATAGATTTAAAAGAAATGTAAAGAGGTAAAATGGCTCATTTTAATATTTGTCTCCTGGTTATTTAGAGGGGTATTCATGTCTTTTGATTTATCCAATAAATTTTTTCCATCAGTTGATAACATATGTCATGCATCAACAAAATAGTGAAAATCAATTAGTAAATGAGTTTGAAATGGGTACCACGAAAATCATTTGAGCTTTAAATGAGTAACAACTGGACCATTTTGTTTATCTGAAGCTGATCATTCTTTCTTAACCTGGTACAACATTTTGAGGTTGATCATGTTGATAACTCAAGTCTCAAGTCTCAAGTCTCAAGTCTCAGCATGAGTGGAACATATGGTTTAAATGGCATAAACTTGGGATATCGGGGGAAACAAAATTTGACAGGATGGCTTGGGTTAGATTACATGGATTTCCTATCCATATCAGATCATTGGAGAATGTTGCATCTGTAGTTGGCTCTATCAGGAAAGTTCTGGGGGTTGAAGGAAATAATTGGGCCACCTCTGACCTCATGTCGACCACCGCTCACATTTTCACGTCATCAAAATTGATGGTCAATGAAACTGTTAGTTGCTTCTACGATGCTAAGATGTATAAGGTGGGTGTTATTAAATGTGCTGAAGCATGGGATCCCATATCCAAGTACTACGAAGGAAGCGAGGCTAATTCTGAGAATGGGGATAATGAAGATATGGATCTCAATGATGAAGATGATCAAGATGACTCAGATGCCGACGCGAATTTAGAAGCCTAGAGAAACGAAGTTGAAGAGGGTGAGATCGTGGCTGAATCAAACGAGAATGGGTTTTCGACGATGATCCTCCGACAACTGTTCTGAGGTCCTTGGAGAGAGTGAATCTTAATAATTCAACATTTAATTTGGGAGATGAAAGGTTGCATGGGGAAAACACGGATAATTTGACAAGTCCTAAAATGGGACTAATACTGAGGTATGTGGTGTAATCTCAGGCAGTTCATTAGATGCAAATATACCCGATCCAGGCACTGTTCCATTACCCAATTCCCCAAAACAGCCCAATGAGCCCAACAGCACTTATAAGGCTCCTGATATTAATAATGATATTCTCGGCCCACCTAATTTTACAGCGATCAGTTTTAATGAACCTTCAAGATGTAATTTGGGGAATTCTTCCAAACAGAGAAAACTCAACAAAAGTTCTCGACCCACTGTCTATGTGAGCATGAATCCTCGAAATCTTGTTGATGACTTCGATCTTAATGTCGCAGTCTCTAATCATAGTGCAAGTTGCAACAGGTTGGAGTATTCATCGAGCTCTTCAATTGAAGTCAAGAAAATCATTCAAATTGGTAACCGCGTAGGATTCAAAATTGATGATGGGGCATATGGTATTGTCGATGAAGTTCTTGGCAAGATCCCATCCGGTGAAGGTGTTAATGATTGACCTAAATGAATGATTTAAGTATAAATATTAGGGGGGGTTGGTGAATCGAACAAGGTGAGCTGGATTAGGCATCTTAGGCATGTTCACAAGATTGATTTTGTAAGTCTTCAAGAAACTAGAGTGGCTGATTTCAACAACATTGACCTTACAGGCTGCTGGGGCTCGAGTCATTTTGACTTCATGGCAGTTAATCCCACTGGTAGGTCGGGTGGGCTTGTGTGCTTGTGGGATCCTTCTATTTTTTTCTCGTGTGAGTCACATCTTCCCTGCTATTTCATTGTCATCACTGGAAATTGGAAAGGTGTGAATGGTAATACTACCATGGTTAACGTATATGCACCGCAATCAATCTCGGAAAAGAAAGCTTTGTGGGAATCCCTACTAGAATTGAAAATGGCGACTCCAGGCAACTGGGTATTTCATGGTGATTTTAATGCAGTCTGAAAACCAGAGAGGATAGATACAACTCGATGTTTTGTAGGAGATCGACATCAGACTTCAATTGGTTTATAGATGATGCAGACTTACATGAATTCCAGATGGGGGATAGGAAATTCATGTTTCTTCGTGATGATGGTTTCAAGCTCAGTAAAATAGATCAGTTTCTAGTGTGCTCTAACATTATCAACTTCCAGCCACTCTCAATAGTCCTCACGCTACCTAAAGAACACTCAGATCACTCCCCTCTTGTCCTTAAGCCCTCAAATGATGACTTTGGGCCACCGCCTTTCCGTTTTTTCAATTCTTGGTTACATAGAAGCAATTTTGATGAGGTTTTTGATCAAGTGTGGGAGTCGTTTAGGGGTTTTGGTACTGACGAAAGTTTCCTTCGTGCCACGATTAAACATATTAAAAATATCCTTTGCGAGTGGAGGGTATCAGAACACCAAAAGGAGCATCGCTCACTAATTCAATTAAAGAAGAAGGTGGACGAACTTGAAATGGAAGCTGAAAGAAGACAACTATCTGATGCAGAAAGAGCTTTCTGGAGAGATGATAAAGCGAAATAATAGAATTTGAAACATTCGCCAAACTTGATCTCCAACAAAAAGATAAAGTAAGGTGGTTACGGGATGGTGATGAGAATACACGTTATTTTCATGGTATGTTAAAAAAACAAGTGTAGAAAGACAAGAATTCACGGACTCACCATTGACGGGGTGTGGGTTTCCGATCCTAATTGTCTAAAAAAGAGGTGCATGGGTTCTTCGCTGCTAAGTTCCCTGAAAAATGGCCTGATTGGCCGAAACTTATTAGTCCGGACTTTAAGAAACTGTCTATGGAAAAAGCAAGATTCTTAGAAGCTTCGTTCACAACTAATGAGATCAAATCGGTGATTTTGTGTTGTGGTTGTGAGAAGGCGCCTGGACCAGATGGATTTACCTTCAAACTCTTCAAAGCTAAATGGGAGATCATGAAAAATGACATTGTCGATTTTGTCAAACATTTTGAAGGAAACAGCTCCCTGGCTGCGGGATGTAATTCTTCTTCTGTAACTTTAATTCCCAAAGTTTCTGATCCGCTTACCCTGGGTGACTATCTTCCCATAAGACTCATTTCTAGTCTGAACAAAATCATCATGAAATTGCTCGCTATCAGACTTAAAATCGTAAATCGATGATGTTGTAAGTGAGGTGCAATATATTAAGGGTAGGAATATTATGGACGGCCTGCTTATTATGAACAAAATATTCTACTTGTAAAACGGTGGTGGAGACTGATGAATGAACAAAATACTTTATGGAAAGTAGTTATTTCGTGTATACATAACCTCAATAAAAGCCAGCGGAATACATTGCACGGAAATCTTCTACGGGAGTGTGGCCTAATATCTTCAAAGTTGTCAAATACCTACAAGACATCAATATTGATCATAAAACTCTTTTCAAGATTATACCAAGAAGAAACATTAAAATCCTGTTTTGGAAAGACTCTTGGTGTGGCAATGAGGCATTCCAAAAGAAGTTTCCCCATTTATATCTCCTTGAATCTGTGTCAGGAGGAATATATGCGGTTGTGTTAAGAATTTATTGGATAATAATTTATCGAGTTTGATAGAGCTAATGATTGAGTGAGAATATAATGTGGATTGTCCACATAAGAGATGGTGTAGCGAGTGAACACACTAAGAGAAACAACATGAGATATAATGTGATACTGAGATAAAGATGAGCCATTCTTGGTGGAGATTGTTAGCTATACATTTGGTGAAAACCTAATATGTGTGCTGAGGTAGAAACAAATATAGATGAGATTTTAGAGAATCAGTGTACAGTTGCGGGGATAAGACAACTGAAGAAGGGTCTCATATGACCAAAGGGTCGGCGGTTAAATATTAAATCCATAAGAGACGTGAGTGAAACTCGAGATAGTTTCTGATATTTTATTATTCTGGATTTATATCCTATTGTTGATGAGTTATGTAATGTGATTGAGACAGTTGAATGTCTGTATCTTTTATGTTGTACGAGTGTTTCTCTTACCCTGATCGATGAGAATGTGCAAACATGAGAAATCAATAACTGGCATGTTGTTATTGGAGGAGTAAATTAAGAGAGAATATGAGCCTGGAATCGGTGAGACCGTTTTCCTTATTGAGTTAGAGTAAACCATTTCAAGGAGATCAGAAAAAGAAGTTGAATCTCAAATAGTTATTGAGATTAGTGTTACAGAAAGAGTTGATGGTACCGCTGAGAATGTGGCTCGATGTGAGCCATAGATATGGGTGTATGTAAATGATGATAGTGATTGGAGTATCACTTGAGGAGTGAGGTAAGATACCTTGGTATCGACAAAGCTATAACAAAGGGAGTGCCCTGAAAGAGTGAGGGGTTGTCCACATGGAAATGGTAATAACCAATGTGTTTATAGAGATCATTTATTGAGAATAATGGCGGGCGTTGAGATTTTGCGGAAAGAGAAGTCGAGTGAGAAAATTTCTAGGTGTATTATGAATCGAGGAAACTTGAGTTCTATAACTATCTTATGAGTAAACGAGATGTAATGATATATACATGTTATATGAGATGACGAGATGAAAACATTATTATCATATGTGATGTTTGATTGCAGTGGTGAGGTGGTTGTATAGACCATACATATTCTAAGAGATTCCAAGGACGGAATCTTTTGAAGGGGGAGAGAACTTGTAAGACCCATTTTCTTTTTAGATTTCTTATCAAGGTAAATAGAGTTATTACCTTATAGTCGGTGTGGTTTTACATATTAGTTGTTTAGAGTAAGGGTGTGGAGATCTTTGTGATTACCTTTGAGTTATGAGTTGTTTGATGAGTGAGAAGAGGTTGAACCCTTTATTATATACTAATCTTGTTGTGATAAAGATTAGTTAGGTTGATGTATGAGTTTGGGTGATTAGAAACCCATTTGCAAGAAGTTTGAGCCTTACAAATGCCAAAAAGAGGTTACATGGGTCGTGTGGAGTCACACATGTCGTGTAAGGATACTTTAGAAACTGCTTTTAGCCACTGCTAGACCCACACGGGTCGTTTCAAGTACACGGGTCGTGTACAAATTTCAGTGAGCAAGCAGTAAGTTACACGAGGCGTGGAAAATCGACACGAGCAGGATTTTTAGATGTTATCGCTGCTAACTTTAGATGTTAGCACCGCTAACATCGTGCAGACCCATATAACTTCCAGCAAACCTCATTTCGAGCAGAAAACACCCTTTTGATTTTGAGAGCAAAATATGGCGATTTTGTGTCAAATTAAGCCTGGAGGTTTATGGGGAAGCATAGAGAGACACGGATCTAACCCTGTAAACACGTTCTTGATTCCTAATTCATCGAGGTGAGTAATTTCTCGGTTTTGGGGGTTTTGAAACCCTACTTTTAAATCTTATGATTTAGCTATATATTGTTATATATGTTGTTAGTAGATTTTTAGTTGATGCCTTTTTAGTTATTGGTGTGATTATTGTCGATTTTCTACGGTTGAATGAGTAGAACCGCGGATTTGAGGGTTTCGGTAAATATAGAGTTGATATTTACTGTTTATGCTCCTTTTTCCTTGTTTCAATTTCTACATGTTTGAGATAGATGTTGTTGAGATCATTCTGGATGTTTGAGAATTGATTTAGACTGTGGCGATACAATCGAGTTTAGTGAACAGGAGCCCGGTACGCGAAATTTGGAGATTTCATTTACTAAGATGATATCGGGTGAGTACTTTTTAGTACTTGAGTAGAGTTATACTTGCTTTATGCAGAGTGTATATGTTTGTATATTCATATCTATGTGTTGTACTGTTATTATGAAGATTGAGTAGTAGAGTAATATTGTTACTTGTGGATAATAAACGATGAATTGGATATGAACACTAAGTAATAGAGATGAGTAGATGTTAGTGTGACTGAAGTAAAGTGTTCTTGTGTTGATTGTTATTAGCATGAGGGTTGTTATAATTAAGTATATTTGATTGCGGGATGAGTATGCGTGAGTGCGTGATTGAGTTTATAATAGTATCGGTTGTGATACTTATTATCGAGTTGATGATGCTAATAATTAGCTGGTGTTGTAAAGTTAATATGTTACAGGTTTCAGAGCTAAAAGAAGGTGAATATTTGCTAATGATATTAGAAAAGGAGAATGATGAGAATGTATATTGAGAGAGATTCGTGGAATGTGATTGAGATTACCCACTAGGCTTTTTAAAAGCTTACACTTGAGTGTTATGTTGTTTTATAGGTATCTGTAGTTGTGATAGGGGAAGGCATGTGATAAAGAATGATGGACAAGTTTAGAGGCTGTCCTTTAGTTGAATTAGATTTATTTGTAATGTCTGGTATGTATTGTGAGGACCTTTTGATGTATTTAATTTATGATAACATCTTGTTTCCATTGTTGAGTACAAGTATACCCATATTTGATGTATAATTGATTGAAATTTTTTTGGTGTACTTTGTATGAGCAACCGGGTGTTACAGTTAAATCTTTAAGTAATTGATTATGGCAATGTAAAAACACTTTGAGTTCGGTGATGCTTAGTTAACAAAAGTTTCATTTTAAACACCATAAAGGGGATGAAAGTTTACGCAATGCACAACCTTACAAATGGATATGTTCCATTTCGAGAAGGGGATGACCCCGTAAGAAAATGATAATAATGAAAAGAACTATGAAAGCAATTGGTCTAAAATTTTATGATAAAGTAATGTTTTATGTTTTTATGTTCTATCAATAATCTTATGTTTTGACAACAAAGTGAAGTTTTCATGTTATGGAAAGAAAGTGGTGATTTCTTAGTTTTATGATATTAATGTTATCCAATTTTATTTAAACTTGTTTGGTTAAAAACTCATGCTACTCACAAGGCTTTATGTCTCACGTATGCTTGTTTTAAAGCCTATGTACTCGGGTGATGATAATATTTGTTAGAAGACTTTTGGGAATACTAGAAGAACTTATCTTTGTTCAATACTTTGGTAAAGGTTATGTTTGAACTGTGGTGATGATTATTGAAGTTGTAATAACCTTTTTGGATGTTTTGAAAACTTGTGAATTGTTGGTTTTTGTTAAACCATATTTTGTAAAGCTGTAAATGGTTTGTAAATCTTTTGTATAAGTAATGGGGTGTTACAGTAAGCATGAAAATAATCAATAAAGAGTAGAGGTGATATAATTAAGAAAGTATATAAATGAATATAATTAACAAAGAGTTTAGGTGATATAATTGTTAAAATATTAATATTTCTTAGGCCTAATGTTAACCTCTAAAGACTTAAGGGTATCTCCAACACACATCTATTTTTATATTTACTTTATTTTAAAACGCATTTTTCAACCTCATTATATCTCACTCTATTTTTGAGTATTTGAATAGTATTACTCCAAATATGAATATTCATTTGCACAAAAAATAGAGTGGAGGTTTCACTTGTCATTTTTAGTCATTTGTTTTTATTTTTATACATTTTTTGTTTTAATTTAAATGTAATAATAAATATTTACAATCATGTTATACATTAAATGATATTAATTAATCCTAATTAAATTATATAATTGAATATTTATATATTAAATTCATATAAAAGTTTATGTATATTTAAAAAAAAGTAAAACATGGTTACATATTCTATAAAAAACCAATATAGATAACATAATGTAGATTATTATTACAATTAAAATAAATAGAATATTTATCTGCCAAAAACTAATAAATATAAGGGGTGATTTTCGACAATTTATGTAAATAGAGAAAATATATATACTAGCAATGTACCTTTTGTCTCTTTGAGTTAAAAATGGTGTTAAAAATAGAGTTGGGTTGAAGATACACCATTTTTTTTTCAAAAAATAGAATAAAAAATGAAAGTGCGGTAGAGATGGTCTAAATAATTAAAAGAATAGCCATATAAATGTGATATTTTATGACCCAAATGCAAGTTCTCGAATCTTAATTTATTTTAGAGTAAATTATAGTTTTGGTCCCTGAGGTATACCTCATTTTTTCACTTTTAATCCAACTTTTGAAATTTCACACCAAAAGTCTTTGTGGTGGCCAAAATTTTGCACTTTTGGTCAATTGGCCAGTAAAAAAAACCAATTTACCCTTTTTAATTTCTTATTTGTTTTTCTTTTAATATTTTATTTATTAAATCATTTAAAAAAAATAAAAATAAAATAAACCCCCCTCCCCGGGCCCCCACACCCTGTCTCTCTCTCTCATGACTAATTCAAATGATAGCAGGATACGACTCCAACCATGTGCTTCTCCTCCATCCTCCACCTTCACCTATGCACCCTCTCACTCCGACACTGACAACCCCAAAGAAGAAGGGTCAACCCACATGTTTATCCCTTTTACGGTTTCTAGCAATACTCACTTTGAGACATACATCCGTGCACATCATAGAACAATATATGTCACAAAAAATCTAATTTGTGGTGCCTAAATGTAATTTTGGGTTGAAACTTAAGTAACCAATAATTGACATAAATCTTCTACGAATCCGTATCATCCACAAGGTTTCTTTCATCCATATGACAAGAAACCAAAACGAACAATGTAGAATAAACATATCAGATATGATTTTGATTGTATCTAGAACATATAAACCGGTAAAATAATTAACCTGTTTGATTTCAACTCACCGCTGGTAAATGCACATGACAAACCAACAGTAAAAGCAAGAGCGATGGTGAATATCCCAAGCAGCACATAAAACTCGTCAAGTCTCTATAAACGATTACTAAAAAAATTCAAATGAAAACGAAGTAATCGATCGAACTTGCTTTGTACATACTTATGATACAAGTAAAGATGATTAGAATGTAACAAGTGAATCCGCCTCTGGTGGTCCTTAACACTTCAACCATCCACCATCGTTTTCGGCCACTACCGCCGGCGACAGTGGCAGTGGCACACCACTAGATCATTGGCAGTAGCAGCGATTGTTGTTGTCCCAACCTTTCCATCGGTCTTGCTTTCCCCTTGCTCTTACTCAATCACTTTCTCACGCTTGTTGAGTCTGTCTCTCTTTCGAGTTCTTTCTGATCGCACACGCATGAGATGTGTTCATGTGTGTGTATAAATTGTTTCCACTATTCCAATTCTCTTTCGATTTCTTTCTGATCGAACACGTATGAGATGGTTTTAATGAGGTTTGGACGGTGATGTTACTCAATTCCCACCCCGATTTCCAAGAAGAATCAAGTGCCTCCTCCCTACTTTGGACGGTGACGTTACTCCATTTTAGTAAAACGGAAACTGGGTTTGTGTTTTTAGATGTGGATTGAAATAAACTCGACACTGGAGTTGTATTGATCGGGGAGTGGTGGGTCGACAGAGGGATTTTGATGAACCGGATATGTTCAATTAAGCTGGGTCGACATGTGGGATTTACTTTCCGACCATGATTAGGTTCCCATTATTGGCACCCATATGTCGGAAACTAGTGCGGATTTTCATGTGTCGCCGGAGAAGATGGGGTAGGAGAGAGAGAGAGAGAGAGAGTGTGTGTGTGTGTGTGTGTGTGTGTGTGTGTGTGTGTGTGGGTTGGGGTGGTTGTATTTTTTTTAATTACTAAAATTAATAATAGGTTAAAAGAAAAATGAAAAAAATAGAAAATGTATTTTAGTCTTTTTACATGCCCCAGGGACCACGAGTGTAAACTTTATGCAACCTTAAGGACATTCAACATGTTTTTTCAAAAGTTGGACTAAAAGTGAAAAATAGGGACCAAAACTGTAATTTACTCTTTATTTTATGCTTTTTAAGAAAAGGAGAAGATATATTACCCTATATTACATTTTACATCTGATGAACAGTAAATTTTCTCACAGAATATCATAGTTGTGTTGCCAAATATTGAACAAAATTTAGTTGGTTCACTTGGTTAGCATTCAGTGACGTAAAGCAAGTAACCGGGGTTTGAATCCCACTCCATGCAAAGCAATCTTTTTATAAAACACGCGGATCTGCTTTAAGATCCGACCCGTCCCATCCCACAAAAGTCCGGTCTGCCCTCCAACTTTTTTATTTAACAGTTTTCACCCCTTCAACTTTTTTCTTTATCAGTTTTGACGTAAATATTACAGTATTTTTCACTTTTGGTCCAAAATACTTTTATTTTTGCAATTTTTATCTATGTTTTGAATTTTTTTAAGGAACTTGGTCCAAACCTTTAATGAATATTCCCCAACTATTTTTTAGAAACTTTTATATATTTTTTAAAACTTAGGGTTTTACTTTACAAAATTGTATTTTTACACCTTCTTTTACATTATATGCTTTTATAAAATTATATACATATACAATACTTATTAAGATTCCCGCTGCAACGCATGGGGTACACCTCCTAGTTAAAAACAAAAGTCAATATGGAGTTGGTATAAATATGAGAGTTACTAGTAGTTAATAAAATACAAAACCAAAATACAACCACCTATTTATCTTAACTAATGAAGACAACAAGTTAAACACCCAAAAAAAAGTGGGGAGAACCCCCCAAGTTTAAGCATGAGAAATCCATCGAGACATTTGCAACAAAAGTGGCGAACCAAATGTCTGCAATCTGTAAGAAGAAAATTGTTTGTTTTTAAAAGTCTGCGGGCTACTAAAATAAAATGGATTATTTACCAAATTAGATATTTTTGTATATCTAAATTTTTATTTTGTCAATTACTTTTTATCAATAATTATCTATAATTTATATAAAAAATTACTTTCTTTAAGTTTAAAGATGCGAAAAGACTTTAGTTCATGTTTGTGAGAAGAAGAGGACTCGTAGATATTTTAGGTCTGCAGTCTTCTAAAAACAAACAATTTGTGAGGACTAACGTCTTAATGGCCTTTGATCCATTCAAATGCATTGATCTGTTTAAATATTATAGCAAATACACTGAATGCCGAATATTCAGAAGTGACATATAAATGTTTCTAATTTAGAGATTATCAAACGATCCATTTATCATGGACACAACATCAAGCATATGTTTATAATTTCCATCAATAAGAATACTACACATTTGATTCTCACAAAATCCCATTACCTCAAATTTGTTCCTACAAACTGTAACACCAGGCTTTTAAAACAAAAACACCCCTGAAAAATTTTCATTTTTAACAAAGGTTTCAATACATAAAACCATAACAACAGGGGTATATTTGATTAAAAACGAGTACAAGTGTATCAAGGAGAGTATAAAATACCGTAATCTCCTTTGAAGCCGGGCTGCTGCTAACAGCATCTACAAGTCTCACTTCTTTAGTCACAGACTCTATCTTAACCCTTATCAAGATCATGCTAACCTGCAGGGACATTTAACAAATAACGTGAGCTATAAAGCTCAGTGAGTAATCGTATCTGCAAATAACATGTATAAAAATACAATCATATATCTGTCTGGATATCGAATCCAAACTCCTAGCCTTACTGGCTGACCACATATCACCTAGGATTTCACATCCTAATCTGTAGCCTTACAGGCTGAATCACAATAACCTGTAATTATCAAGACACGTCACTTATTTGCACATATAATCATGTCTAACCATTTCTGTCCCATGTTTCTGAAAAGTTTTCTGCAAACCATGAACTAAATAACCTAAGTTCACATGCAACCTATAAGGATCTATGTTTTATTCTAATTGAACATATAACAAAACCTAGTGGCCATAAGAAAATTAACTAAAAGAATAAAATTAGAAAAACCAACCTTTTAGAATTTCTGGAAGCTGAGCAGCAAAAATATCCTGCCTCAAATGAGGTCACACCCAAGCCAAGAGGATTATGGATCGAAATTCCAGAGAGAAAATAATAGAATGAGCAACTGATAATGAGGTCTAGGGTTCCCTATTTATAGGGAACCAAAAGGGTAAAGCTAGAAACCCTAGCCGCAGCCCATTTTCCGGATTATCTGTACGCGCGCCGCAGCCAAGACGTTTGCGCGCCGCGCGCCGCAATTCAACTATTGAATTCGTACGAATATGTATGCGCGTCGCGACCTTTACATTGGCGCGCCGCGCGCCGCAATTCAACTATTGAATTTGTACGACTTTAATCCCTGACCTCCTGATTAATCTAATTAATGACACAGAAATTAATCCAATTAATTTCTGATTAAATTATTAATCTAATAATATTATTTCTAATTAATATATCATCTTCATAATATATTAACAAACAATATCTTGATTTATTAGTCATATAATAAA
Source organism: Cichorium intybus (assembly GCA_023525715.1). Classification (NCBI taxonomy): domain Eukaryota; kingdom Viridiplantae; phylum Streptophyta; class Magnoliopsida; order Asterales; family Asteraceae; genus Cichorium; species Cichorium intybus. The sequence goes on from CM042011.1 coordinate 73,557,301, forward strand.
TCAACCTTTTTCTCTCTCTTTAACTTTCCAACAAACCTCTAGCTATGAGGGCAACCCAAATGGACTGTGCTACTATTAATTAGGTAAATACTAATTATTAGTCATGGCTTAGACACCTAATCCAACAGTCTCCCACTTGGATAAGTCTATGACTATAATTACCAATTTAACCTCTAATTAACCAGCACTTTTAGCTTCCTAGAAACCGCTGCCAAACTCTGATCTAATCAGTTCTGTCCATAGATAAGTGATAAGATGATCCTCCGTCCAACAAGACATTTTTCAGACTCAAGACATGGATAAAAATCAATCTGGTCTGATTCACTGTTCCTCGATTTCCGATTTGCATATGACTCTTAGACTACCAATTTAGTCCCGGTTGGCCAACCATTTTAGTCAACTTCAAATTCATCGAGAGGCCTACAGATATCTGTTCCCCGTTAGGGTCAAGGGACGAATAAGCTTCGACTCATATACTTATGTCTTTTATCAGACAAATCACTCACAACAATACGTTTTATAACACCGAGTTACCGATGCGTTTTCGTATTATCAATGAACAACCGTCTAGTAAATCATAACTCATATGTCTTAGCTTAAAGATCAAAAGATATTATCGTCTCAACATTGCTCGTGATGAAATCCATGAAGCACTCCATTGAGCACGGGTTTATCCAATACTCAAATCTCCATTTCCAAGTACTCACGAATGGTGCAGCAATCCAATTGCAATGTCTAACTCCTTAGACAATCTATTACCAATTCATGACAGCCTTACTTCACACTTACTCCCAAAAGTGTAATCAACTGTGGATATTTGAATAATCCAATTATTCAGGAAGAAAAAACATGCAAAAATGAAACACAATGATAAAGTACTGACAAAAGTAGTAAACCATTACTCATTAATAAATCTCTATTATTAAATCACAAGAGTCAAATACAATACATTGTTACAAGTTTCGAAACCTATCTAATTTACATAAACTTTATATCATCTCTTAATCCAATGCTCCTAGCATGCTGATTATGCTTAATCCTACTCAGAGCCTTTGTCAAGGGATCTGCAGGATTATCTTCCGATGATACCCTCTTTACCACGAGGTGACCTTCTTCTACCTTATGCCTTATGTAGTGGTATTTTCTGTCGATATGTCTGGACTTTCCATGGTCTCGCGGTTCCTTTGTCAAGGCGACCGCACCTTCGTTATCGCAGAACAATTCAACGGGCTCCTGAATACTCGGGACTACTCCAAGGTCACCGATTAAGTTCTTCAGCCAAGCCGCTTCCTTTGACGCTTCACTTGCTGCTATATACTCTGATTCACAAGTAGAATCAGCCACCGTATCTTGCTTGGAACTTTTCCAAGTTACTGCTCCACCGTTCAAAAAGGAATACCCAGCCCGACTGAGACCGACCACTGTCTCTATCCGTCTGAAAACTGGCATCTGTATATCCTTCAACTCTCAAGGTATCACTGCCACCAAGGACTAACACCATGTTCTTGGTCCTTCGCAGATACTTGAGTATATTTTTCACAGCTATCCAATGCGCCCTTCCAGGGTTACCCTGGTACCGACTGACCATGCTTAAAGCAAAGGCCACGTCAGGGCGAGTACACGTCATAGCGTACATGATCGATCCTACAGCCGAAGCGTAAGGTACCGGACTCATTTCAGCTATTTCTTCGTCTGTACTCGGACTTTGAGTCTTACTCAATTTTGCATTACTTTGGATAGGCAGCTCTCCCTTCTTGGAATTTTCCATACTAAACCTTTTCAGTACCTTTTCCAAGTATGTACCCTGACTAAGTCCAATTAGTCTCTTCTTCCTGTCTCTCAATATTCTTATCCCGAGAATATAGGCAGCCTCTCCTAGGTCCTTCATGGCGAAACATTTCCCAAGCCAAGCCTTGATATCTTGCAAGGTTGGAATATCGTTTCCCATGAGCAGTATGTAATCGACATACAGCACCAGAAAAGTGACTATACTCCCACTAGCCTTGACATATACGCAGGACTCATCCTCGCTCCTAGAGAAACCAAACTCTTTGACTTTCTCATGGAAACAAAGATTCCAGCTGCGAGAAGCTTGCTTCAATCCGTAGATTGATCTCTCAAGCTTACACACCTTATTAGGATACTTTGCATCGACAAAACCCTCTGGCTGATTCATGTAGACATCCTCAGTCAACTTTCCATTAAGGAAGGCGGTTTTGACGTCCATATTCCAAATTTCATAGTCATGAAATGCAGCTATGGCCAGCATAATCCTAATAGACTTTATCTTGGCTACTGGTGAGAAGGTCTCGTCATAGTCAACCCCTGGGGTTTGAGTAAAGCCCTTCGCAACCAGTCCTGCCTTGAAAGTGTGTACTTTTCCGTCCATGTCGGTCTTCTTCTTGAAGATCCATTTGCACCCTACTGTCTTTCGACCCGGTACGTTGTCAACCAAGTTCCAAACTTGATTGTCATACATGGACTTGATCTCGCTATCCATGGCCTCTTTCCACTTGGCAGACTCAGGGCCCGCCACTGCTTCCTGGAAGTTAGCTGGTTCATCCAAATTTATCAGTGTCCTATCACTGACAAATGTGTCCCCATCCGAAGTTATATGAAACCCATAAAACTCGGGTGGCATGCTAACCTTACCGGAACGCCTAAGAGGTAAGGATACATCTGTCGGACCAACAGGAACTTCTTCCTCATGTTGGTTGCTAGTTTCTCCTAAGGTTGTGTCATCTGATGACTCTTGAATTTCTTCCAGATCAATGGTACTCCCACTGTCCTCTTTGAATATGAGCTCTCTCTCTCGAAAGACCGCTCGTCTAGCTACAAAGACCACGTCCTCGCTTGGTCTGTAGAATAGATATCCAAAGGACTGTTTGGGATAACCAAGGAAGAAACACCTTTCGCTTCTTTCTGCGAGTTTGTCTTGAGTCTCTCGTCTAACGAAAGACTCACAACCCCAGACCTTGATGTGTGCTAATGAGGGAACATTCCCCGTCCACATCTCATGAGGTGTTTTAGCAACCTTTTTAGTAGGGACAAGATTAAGGATATGGGCGGCAGTCTCTAAGGCATACCCCCAGAAGTGAATGGGAAGTGAAGCTCGACTCATCATGGAACGGACCATGTCCAACAGGGTTCGGTTGCGCCTCTCCGCAACACCGTTCAACTGTGGTGTCCTGGGAGGTGTCAGCTGCGAAACTATTCCACATTCCTTTAGATAGTCTAGAAACTCGATACTTAGATACTCTCCGCCTCTGTCGGACCTGAGCATCTTTATCTTTCTGCCTAATTGATTCTCTACTTCGTTCTTAAACTCTTTGAACTTTTCAAAGGTGTCCGACTTGTGCTTGATCAAGTAGATATAACCGTATCTACTAAAATCGTCGGTAAAAGTCACGTAGAACCGCGTGCCATCCTTTGTGGTTGATCTGAATGGACCACACACATCCGTGTGAATGATGTCCAGCAGACCCTCACCTCTTTCAAAAGATCCTTTGAAAGGTGATTTAGTCATCTTGCCCAACAGACAAGATTCGCATACATCATCAGACCTGAGGTCGAATGATTCCAACACTCCATCCTTTTGGAGTTGGGCGATGCGTTTCTTGCTGATGTGCCCGAGCCGACTATGCCACAGACATGCCTTTTCTACACCACTAGTAGAATCAATATAATTTACACTATGTGTAAGAACCCGAAAATAGGGGTAAACCTCAATTTTAATATATACGAAAGGGTAAAATCGTCAAAGAATGCGAAAATATGGGAACTTGGGTTCTAAGACCTTTTGTTATATCATAATGAAGTATTAATTCATTTGAAATTTGATTTAAAGACTCGAGGACAGAAAACAGAAATTTGAGATTTTAAAAGAGACGAAAATATATGTAAAACTTTAAAAATTAATATCCACAAATCCATTAGGATTTGGAAAAACTTTATCAACAATACTTTTGTAGATTTTGATATAATACGAATACAGGAAGAAGATTCGGGTCGTTTGGAGTTATAACGAATAAGTTATGACGGGTTAAAAACTACCAAAAAGTGACAAAAATGGCCAAAGGGTCATGTTTGAGGGTCTGTAACGTAAAATATATAAGGATTTAGAATTAAGTCAGTAGGAGGAAGTTGTAAAGCTTATTCCCAGCTTTCTAGAGGTATAAAGTTTGCAAAAATCTGATATCGTATGTGGAGGTTATGATGCTGTAAAGTTTGAGAAAATAATCAGGAAAATACCGAAATTTGTCCCAAGGCATGAGCTGGCAGGGGTATTTTCGGAAATTTCCACTTATTTTCATTAAATTAGATTCTGGAAGCTCTTGGATCAGATATTTTTACCTAGAACTTTCTAGTTTGATTAAACCATAGAGAAGAGAAGGGGAGAAGATGATTTCTAAGGATTTCATGAAGAAATTGAGCATGGTTTTGATGATTAAAGCTTAGGTTGACGAGTTCCTAGCACAAACAAGGTAAGAATCCATTCTTTTAGTTAGAAAACCCATTTAGGGTTCTTGGCTGATTTTTTTGTGATTAGAGTAAGGAGTGAAGATTGAAATCAAATGTTTGATTTTCGGATGGGAATTTGTCCTATGTTGTATAATTCATAGAAAAATCATACGATGTCCAAATCAGGCGATTCCAGTGCCCATGGTTTTGTCTCGATGTCTTTTTCAGTTTATCAGTTGGGGTTCAGACCTCATTCAGTCGTTTTCTAGGGTTTTGAACCCGATTTCCATGAGCATGATTTCTGTGTCCAATTGTGTTCTGAAATTCTTGTAAAATCGTGTGTTCACTGGATTGTTCTGAAATTTTGTGTGGAGAAGAACCTTCTCATGAGCCATACTCGACCAAAAGGGATTGACTCAGTTCATTGTTTTGGTTTGGACTTTGGTGTGTGCAATCCGACCTCCACAGATTGGCTGCTGCACACCTAGGTCAACTTGTGGGATTTTTAATTCCCAAATGGTTCATAGTCCAGGTCTGAAAATTTGAGGGGAAGTCCATCCTCATGTCCAGAGGGCTTGATCCAATTCCATTAGGAAGCTAGGGTTCCAATGCCTTCTCTTTTACTGAACCAGAATTGTAGCTGTGCACATTGTCCTTGTTGCATGATTTTTAATTCTTAGTTGGCTTATGCTTTGAGTTTGATTTTTGGATGAGAGCTTTATATTCATGTCTAGTGTAACTCATCCAAAAGGCTTGACTTATTTCCTTTCAGAAGTCAGGTTGTTGGACAAATCTTGTCAACCTATGCTGAGTTGTGACAGAAATGTTGCTGCTCATTTCCTTCATATTGTGTGATTTTTAATTCTTAATTGGTTTGTCTTTTGGGTCTGAATTTCGGAGGATGGTCTCTTGGTTATATCTAGTATGTCTATGTAAGAGGGTCTTCCTTGATTCCATTCCTAAGTGGAATAGAATTGGTGATTCCTCTACTAATCCAGATTTGTGACAGATTACACTGTCAATCTTGTCACTTATTTTCTAAGGTCTTAGAGTGTGATTCAAGTCTCGGTATCTTCTCGAGACTTGTCATGTATTGTGTCTACTTTTCAGAATGTTTGAGTTTGTGCCATTCGGGTTTCTGAGTTGGGAGTTATGGTCAATTCTTTGACCATGCGTCTTAGATGTCAAAATCTAAAAATGAGTTAAAAATATGATATTAATCTATTACGATGTAGATTAAGAGGTCTTTAATTGTTACTAAGGCCTAACTTGTATTAACTAGAATGTTAAATGAACTCCTTAGGTATTAATGAGTAAAGTTGAAGGAAAGGAAAACACAATGGGAAGAAGTGATTCTAGTTAGACTTCTCTAACTAGACAAGGTGAGTACATGTAGTATTTTTACCCATTCTGGGGTACATGGCAAGTAAGTATTTTCAAGATTTTTCTATAAAATTTCTATATGTGAAATTATATGCAAAAGTATTGTTTCTAAATTGTTGTGAAAGTATAATGCTATATTTGAAGCTAAGTTTTGAACTACAAATTATATTAAGTGAAAGTATGTTGGTCTATGTACCAATTATGTGAAAGTATATTTTGAAATACAAGTTGTACATGTTTGAAAGTATGGATAGGCATATAGCCATAATGTGTTTAAGAAGTATATTTTGGTTACAAATTGTATATGTTTTCAAGTATGAATGGGCATATAGCCATAAGATGTTTGGAAAGTATGATTTGGCATTAAGCCTAAAATGTTATAAATACATGTTTTAAACATATGGTTTATGTGAAACAAAAGTTATGAATTTGGCATTCAGCCATAAAGACAATAAATGGTGAAGTTTGGCAATTAGCCACTATGTAAGTAAATAATTGTTAAAGTAAGCAGAAAATGTTTTGTATGACTGGTAATTGTAGCAAGCAGCGTTAGTAAGTGAACTATGTTCCAACCTACCCGGGTTAGGTAAGGGGTCTACTGGGGAAAAATCCCCATCGCGAAGTAGATCGCCTCAGCACTTCTATGGTGAGGATTGATCCGTTCTTTCTAGCCATAGAGACTTGGGGTATCACTTATGGTGATTAAAGCCCTAAGTATAAAAATCCAGCAAGCTTATAAAACCAGTCAAAGAAAGTAAGAAAGAAGCTATTTTTGTAAAGTATGTTATGAAGTGATTTTAAGAAAAAATAAAGAGTTCAGTATGTTACTACTATAAAGTTTTGAAAGATGTTATTTTTTTGTAAAGCATATTATGAAATGATTTCGAAAAGTAAAGAGTTATAGTATATTATTACTATAAAGTTATGACAGAAGTTTTATGTTATAAATTTACGAAAGAGTTGGAAAAAGAAGTTAAAGGTTTGAGTCTAAAACTCATGTAACTCACGAGACATTATTGTCTTACGTATTCTATTTTTATGCCATGTATTCCAGGTTTAGGTACGAAGATGTAAGATAATTTGAAGTTGTAAAATAGACTCTAAAGTGTGAAGGAGTGGAGCTGGATACAGCTTCCATGTATTGGAGTATGATTAAATCCTTTCCCTTAAATCTTATGGTTGTGTGATACGAAATTGTAACACTCCCTATCGACTTAAACGACTACAATGGTTTTTGATAAACCGTATTTTGTAAAATATGCTTTTATGTAACATAAATGGTTTGTGAGAATTGGGGTGTTACACTATGTCCTAAATTGTCAACACATTCAACAGTTTCATACACACCATCACAAGGATAAGCAGTAAAAATCAAAATACCATTATTGAAAACAGAAATCGAACCAATTTTATTATCAAAAGAAAATTGAAATCCTTGTCTGAACAATGCGTGAAATGAAATAATGTTTCTTGCCATTTCTGGCGAATAGCAACAATTAAATAACTCTATACTAACATCACTACTAAGCACTAAACTGTAAACGCCGATCTTGGTAACAGGGGACGATCTCCTATTGCCCATGATCAAGTTCAGTCTACCGTGCTCCACCTCCCTGCTTTCCTTTAGGCCCTGCAGATCAGAACAAATGTGAAAACCACATCCTGTATCAAGGACCCAAGAATTAGAAGATGGTGAGTTTTTAGAGATAGTGTATATACCTGCTGTCGATGGCTTTACTTTCCCATCCTTGACATCCTGCAAGTATTTGGGGCAGCTTCTCTTCCAATGGCCCTTCTCTTTGTAGTAGAAACAGTTGGCTTCATCGAGGTTGGCCACACAAGGAATGTGGGAAGTCTTGGTTCTCGAGCCATTACTGGATGACCCGACCTGAACCTTTTCCCTCCAATTTTGCTTAAGAGGGCCCTTCCTTTTCTTTCCTTTGCCACTTCCAATGGCTAGGACGGGTTGATTAACTGAGGGTACATTTTTACCCTTCATCCCGTCCTCAGCTACTCGAAGCATACGATGCAACTCAGTCATATTAGCCTGATTGTTGTTCAAATGATAAGCCAGCCTGAACTGGTCATAAGAACTCGGTAAGGAGTTAAGCACTATGTCAACGGCCAACTGCTCCGGTACAGGCATCGCAAGCTTTCTAAGCCGCTCCACGTAACCTTGCATTCTTTGCACATGAGTGCAGATGGACTCTCCATCTTTAGGTTTGCTGTTCGTGAAGTCCTTGACCACCTCGCACCTCTCGATGCGCTCTTGCTTGCGAAACTTTTCTGCAAGCTCCTTGTGCATCTCAAAGGGCCAGTAGTCTTCGTATATCCTTTGCAATTCGGGGTTCATTATGGCGATCATGATGCAGTCCACTTTGGTCGCATCATCAGAATGTTTTTGGTACAAGGCAATCTCCTCGGGAGTAGCAGTTTCAGGGTCAATATCGACAAGCTCGGTTTCGAGGACATACTCTTTGTTCTCGTACCTCAGAGCCATCTTGATATTCCTAATCCAGTCATTGTAGTTTGTCCCGTTCAATTGAACCTTGGAACACAGTGAGAGGATAGAGGGAACACTGGAGTTTGAGTGGGGAGCGGATTGATCAGCAGAAGACATCTATAAAAGAAGGTAAGTTTAATTAGATACTTGTCGGTCCTTATTATAACCCAATATAAAATAAGGCTAGGATCCAACTATAACAATTTGCAACATAGAAGAGGGATGCCGTAATCTATAAGCAAATTTTATAAAGGTAGGCGAATGACGATTCAGCCAATTCCACCGCGGAAAAATAATCTTATTATAAATGGAATTCCTAGTTTCTTTTGAGATTTATTAAACTGTTCAATAGCATGTTTAATCTCGGATATGCCCCACCGTTTGTGACTGGGATGTCGAGGATCACAAACCGGGTGTGAATAACCATGCAAATTAGCTTGGTACTCTCGGGGTCCATTATCATCTCAAATTGATGTGCCGGTAAACCACACACGCTCCATCAACAATGATAACACCCGAGACACCCATTGCCACTCTTTATGAACCCCCATTGGTGTGCCGGTAAACCACACACGCTCCACCAACGTTTCATAAAGTGCAATGTGCAATTTCATGGGTTAGCATCAAATTCACATTTTTCCTAAAGTAACTAGATTGGGATTTTGTGTAAAGGTTCTAGTACTTTGATCATTATACTTTTAATGATTAAGCGGTTCTGTCAAACCCGTTCGGCTAACGACCCTCCACTAATCAGGCGAGCGGTGGGTGAGAGTGTTCACCCATTAGACTACCATTTTATAGGCAGTCTCCTTATACCCACTTTATAGACCAGCTTCGTGAATGAGGCCTACTATTGATTTGACTAACCAAATTTATCTCATATATATAGTATTAACTTTTAATAACATATATAAGATGTATTTTTAAAACCCTTTAAAATATTCAAGGTTTATCTTTTAATTTTACCAAATTTAACAATTAAATTTTTTTGAATTAAATTAAACCTTAAATTCGATTTAATCAATTTTAATTACCAATTAATTAAATTAATTAAATCTAAATATTTTAAACATTTTAAAATATTTTTCTAGATTTTTCTATTAATTTTCGACAATTTAAAATTAATTAAATCCCTTTTGAATTGTCTTTTAATTAACAATTAATTAAATTAATTCAAATGAAGATAGGATTATCCGAATTAATCAAATTAATTAAAACCTATCCTAAAACCCCCTAAAAATCGATTTCAAATAATGGGGTTTAAGGTTATCCATTTAATTAACAAATAAAGTTACCAAAAATAGAAAACCTCCTAAAACCCTAATTGAAAATTTCGAAATTTACCAAAGGGGGGGATTAGGGTTTCCAAAACCCTAATCCTAGAAATCGATCCACATTAAAATTAGGGTTTATAGGCTTTAAACCCTAAAACAGTTATAGCAATTCAACAAGAAAACAAAACAGGCTCTGATACCACTGAAAGGTTTTCTGCAAACCATAAACTAAATAACCTAAGTTCACATGCAACCTATAAGGATCTATGTTTTCTTCTAATTGAACATATAACAAAACCTAGTGGCCATAAGAAAATTAACTAAAAGAATAAAATTAGAAAAACCAACCTTTTAGAATTTCTGGAAGCTGAGCAGCAAAAATATCTTGCCTCAAATGAGGTCACACCCAAGCCAAGAGGATTATGGATCGAAATTCCAGAGAGAAAATAATAGAATGAGCAACTGATAATGAGGTCTAGGGTTCCCTGTTTATAGGGAACCAAAAGGGTAAAGCTAGAAACCCTAGCCGCAGCCCATTTTCCGGATTATCTGTACGCGCGTTGCGGCCAAGACGTTTGCGCGCCGCGCGCCGCAATTCAACTATTGAATTCGTACGAATATGTACGCGCGTCGCGACCTTTACATTGGCGCGCCGCGCGCCGCAATTCAACTATTGAATTTGTTCGACTTTAATCCCTGACCTCCTGATTAATCTAATTAATGCCACAGAAATTAATCCAATTAATTTCTGATTAAATTATTAATCTAATAATATTATTTCTAATTAATATATCATCTTCATAATATATTAACAAACAATATCTTGATTTATTAGTCATATAATAAATCAACCTTTTTCTCTCTCTTTAACTTTCCAACAAACCTCTATCTATGAGGGCAACCCAAATGGACTGTGCTACTATTAATTAGGTAAATACTAATTATTAGTCATGGCTTAGACACCTAATCAAACAGTTTCTTAGTCACAATGGACTGCATCATATGTCATGGCTATATAAGCCGCACCATGTCATTTTCAATATACAAGTCATAGCCCAAAGGCTGCACCAGCTGGGCTCAATAACCCGGTATCATAGTCAAAAGACCGCACCATTTGGACTTAAAGTCTAATATCATAGCCATAAGTGGCCGCACCATTTAATAACATTTTATTTCATAATAATTTATGGCTCACGAGTTTACCCTGCTTTTGCCTAGACTCACAGCTCCGTTCTTGTCATTTCAATGACTCACGGCTTATCTGGTATTGCCTTTTCAAAGGTTGACTCACAGCTCCGTTCTTGTCTATCGTAGACTCACGGCTTATCTGGTATTGTCGCATTGTTTATTTATTTATTGACTCACAGTTCCGTTCTTGTCTTTCTCAGACTCACGGCTTATCTGATATTGTCATATCATTGACTCACAGCTCCGTTCTTGTCTATCGCAGACTCACGGCTTATCTGGTATTGTCTTTTCAACGCATCTGTCAACTGTCAATTTTGTCCCCCCAAGCAGTTTCAATCTGTAACAGTTCAATCATCATATATCATATATGATATCAGTGAGATTACTCACCTGGAACTTCGCTGCATTTGATTCTGGTTGTTTCTTGCTTTTGCGTGCACCACAACCATTTATCCCGTACCTATATATTCATTTATATACCAAATGATAATAGGTTAATAACCATTTCAGTTGACTCTACTACACAAGAGTCCTATACAGTACAATTGGGGACCATTTCCAATCATTTTTTAGCAATAACAATCATTATAAAAATTTAATACACTTCCCGAAATACGGGTATTCTACTACAGTACTTTCGGGAGGTCGTATTCGTATTCCGATAATTTTCCATGAAGTTTCACAACATATTAGACCTATGTTTAAAATTTCAGGTCAATCGGATAAGCCTAGCATCGAATTCCAAATTCCAAAACCCCTGTCAGATGGGCGCATCGCGCCAGGGTCTGGGCGCACCGCGCCTGGCGCCTGCCAGGAGGGCGCACTGCGCCTAGTTCTGGGCGCACCGCGCCTTGCGCCTGGGCAGGGTTCCAGACCAGTCGCGATTTGCACTGTAGCACCCTGTTTTGGCCTATTTAGTCCTTAATCCAGTTCTTAATCATATGGGGTTTGTTTCCAGACTAAAACCCTCCAATAATACAAGGTTTAAATCCAAAGAAACTAACTCAATCAATCAAAAGGAAGAATTAGGGTTCTTAATCAAAATCTCAATTTTTCAACAATAACAATCTACTTTGCTGTTTTTAACATATGTTCTTACTACTAAGAACAAATTTGATATCAGAAATCATATAAGCTTCTTGGACTATAACTGAAATTTCAGTTCCAATTCATCACAAAAAAACCCACCAAGAACACCTTCAAGAACTTGGTTAAAAATCAAGTTTACTAACCTTAATTGCTTGGAAACTTTCAATTTCTAGCCATTAATCCGATTTCATGCTTCAAGCTTCATGGATTCTGCAGAAATCGCACCCAAGAAATATTCCCGTAAGTTCACAAATGATCAGCCCCAATAGGAGAGTCAACTCTCCTATTTATACTTCCAATTTTTGCAAATTTAGTCCCTAAGTTCCATTTCTTGAACTTTTGGCACTATAAACTTTCATTCCTTATCCTTTTGCCACAAGCAACAATATTTTTTACATAATTCGTCCTTCACATGGTCAAATGACACAATTACCCTTTTATGGTAAAATGACCAATTTACCCTTTTTCTAGTATTAACTTTCTAATACTTAGAACACCATGTTAAATCATAAATACACTATGATTAACATTTTAATACTTAACAAAAGTATCGTGGCGTTACAAATTCTCCCCTCCTTCAAAAGATTTCGTCCCCGAAATCATACAAACAAGCGAGGGTATTTATATCTCGTTACAATTTCGGTTTCCCATACCATATGGAAACATTTATGGTATTGTCAAAGCACTTTTACCATATTAGTCTTCTTATTTCGTAGTTATATCACTGTTAATCTATCATTCCTCCGGTTGTCCCGGATACCTTAACTACTTATCTACCTTCGTTTCAACATGAGGTATTCGTTGAAATTTATCAATCCATGTTCTCAGAGCTATGAGACCCATAGAAAACATTATAAATATCTTGAAGTTCATCACGAAACTTCGATCAGTACACCAAAATTCTTACTCTTCGGGACATATGGAAAGGTCCAATAAATGAGGACTTAACCTTCTTTTTGTCCCAAACAGATTTTAACCTTTCTAAAAGATATATTGAGTACCACCATATTCCTTTACTTGGAATTTCAAAGGTTTTTACTCAGTGATCCACATACCACTTTTACAAATTCTTAACCATTCTTCAAATTCGTTCGTACCCATCAAGTCTTCTCTTCAGTTTGTGCAAGAATCTAGGGTCTAGCCAACGGCTTTACCACATCTTCATTCCAATAAATCGGAGGATAACACGGTATTCCATACCATACTTCATATGAGCCGTCAAACTACTAGCATATAAGCTGTTATTTCTTGCAAATTCTATCAGAGATAGACGATCTTCTCATCTTCCGCTAGGGTCTGATGTGCAAATTTCAAGTATGTCTTCTAGAGTCTACGTCATTATTTCACCTTGTTTATCAATCTGCAAATCTTATACAGTACTTACTAGTACTTTTGAGCTAATTATTCTTGGAATTTATGCCAAGATTAACGAATAATTCTATTTTCTCGACTCGACACAATCGACACCTGTAGCGCACGTCAACAAATTTCTTTTTCTATGTAGTTTTTCACTACTTTTCGATCTTAATTTCTTCCTTAGTCAGTATAAGTCTACACTGATTTCATCAATCAACCTGCAATTACCCATATGGTGTCATACCCATGCGGTACTTGCAAAGACTTTATTACAAAGTCTATAATAATTTCGTTCCGTTTCTTCGTTGGGACCCAAAACGGCTACATTTTTCGTATGCTTCTAGTGATTTGACTGTAGTTACACACAAGTCAAACACTTTTCACATGTCTTTCAATATCTTTCTTTAGTCCCGGCCACCAATACATAGGTTATATCATCCTACACAGTTTGGTACTGCCCCAGGCATTTTGCATATCTACCCCACTATACATCTTTTAAGGGTAGATTTCATATCTCACCTTGCTTGGAACTCACATACACAACCCCAAAGGTTTTCAATTGTCATGAGTTTCTAACTAGCTTCTTTCGATAGCTAATCATTCATTCACTTTTCACGTTTTCAGACTTGCACACTTCTTCTTGTGCTACCCGAATCAACTCAGGTAATCAATTTGCCACACTCACGCATGTGGTTGTATCTTTCAAATAATGGGGTTTAAGGTTATCCATTTAATTAACAAATAAAGTTACCAAAAATAGAAAACCTCCTAAAACCCTAATTGAAAATTTCGAAATTTACCAAAGGGGGGGATTAGGGTTTCCAAAACCCTAATCCTAGAAATCGATCCACATTAAAATTAGGGTTTATAGGCTTTAAACCCTAAAACAGTTATAGCAATTCAACAAGAAAACAAAACAGGCTCTGATACCACTGAAAGGTTTTCTGCAAACCATAAACTAAATAACCTAAGTTCACATGCAACCTATAAGGATCTATGTTTTCTTCTAATTGAACATATAACAAAACCTAGTGGCCATAAGAAAATTAACTAAAAGAATAAAATTAGAAAAACCAACCTTTTAGAATTTCTGGAAGCTGAGCAGCAAAAATATCTTGCCTCAAATGAGGTCACACCCAAGCCAAGAGGATTATGGATCGAAATTCCAGAGAGAAAATAATAGAATGAGCAACTGATAATGAGGTCTAGGGTTCCCTGTTTATAGGGAACCAAAAGGGTAAAGCTAGAAACCCTAGCCGCAGCCCATTTTCCGGATTATCTGTACGCGCGTTGCGGCCAAGACGTTTGCGCGCCGCGCGCCGCAATTCAACTATTGAATTCGTACGAATATGTACGCGCGTCGCGACCTTTACATTGGCGCGCCGCGCGCCGCAATTCAACTATTGAATTTGTTCGACTTTAATCCCTGACCTCCTGATTAATCTAATTAATGCCACAGAAATTAATCCAATTAATTTCTGATTAAATTATTAATCTAATAATATTATTTCTAATTAATATATCATCTTCATAATATATTAACAAACAATATCTTGATTTATTAGTCATATAATAAATCAACCTTTTTCTCTCTCTTTAACTTTCCAACAAACCTCTATCTATGAGGGCAACCCAAATGGACTGTGCTACTATTAATTAGGTAAATACTAATTATTAGTCATGGCTTAGACACCTAATCAAACAGTTTCTTAGTCACAATGGACTGCATCATATGTCATGGCTATATAAGCCGCACCATGTCATTTTCAATATACAAGTCATAGCCCAAAGGCTGCACCAGCTGGGCTCAATAACCCGGTATCATAGTCAAAAGACCGCACCATTTGGACTTAAAGTCTAATATCATAGCCATAAGTGGCCGCACCATTTAATAACATTTTATTTCATAATAATTTATGGCTCACGAGTTTACCCTGCTTTTGCCTAGACTCACAGCTCCGTTCTTGTCATTTCAATGACTCACGGCTTATCTGGTATTGCCTTTTCAAAGGTTGACTCACAGCTCCGTTCTTGTCTATCGTAGACTCACGGCTTATCTGGTATTGTCGCATTGTTTATTCATTTATTGACTCACAGTTCCGTTCTTGTCTTTCTCAGACTCACGGCTTATCTGATATTGTCATATCATTGACTCACAGCTCCGTTCTTGTCTATCGCAGACTCACGGCTTATCTGGTATTGTCTTTTCAACGCATCTGTCAACTGTCAATTTTGTCCCCCCAAGCAGTTTCAATCTGTAACAGTTCAATCATCATATATCATATATGATATCAGTGAGATTACTCACCTGGAACTTCGCTGCATTTGATTCTGGTTGTTTCTTGCTTTTGCGTGCACCACAACCATTTATCCCGTACCTATATATTCATTTATATACCAAATGATAATAGGTTAATAACCATTTCAGTTGACTCTACTACACAAGAGTCCTATACAGTACAATTGGGGACCATTTCCAATCATTTTTTAGCAATAACATTCATTATAAAAATTTAATACACTTCCCGAAATACGGGTATTCTACTACAGTACTTTTGGGAGGTCGTATTCGTATTCCGATAATTTTCCATGAAGTTTCACAACATATTAGACCTATGTTTAAAATTTCAGGTCAATCGGATAAGCCTAGCATCGAATTCCAAATTCCAAAACCCCTGTCAGATGGGCGCATCGCGCCAGGGTCTGGGCGCACCGCGCCTGGCGCCTGCCAGGAGGGCGCACTGCGCCTAGTTCTGGGCGCACCGCGCCTTGCGCCTGGGCAGGGTTCCAGACCAGTCGCGATTTGCACTGTAGCACCCTGTTTTGGCCTATTTAGTCCTTAATCCAGTTCTTAATCATATGGGGTTTGTTTCCAGACTAAAACCCTCCAATAATACAAGGTTTAAATCCAAAGAAACTAACTCAATCAATCAAAAGGAAGAATTAGGGTTCTTAATCAAAATCTCAATTTTTCAACAATAACAATCTACTTTGCTGTTTTTAACATATGTTCTTACTACTAAGAACAAATTTGATATCAGAAATCATATAAGCTTCTTGGACTATAACTGAAATTTCAGTTCCAATTCATCACAAAAAAACCCACCAAGAACACCTTCAAGAACTTGGTTAAAAATCAAGTTTACTAACCTTAATTGCTTGGAAACTTTCAATTTCTAGCCATTAATCCGATTTCATGCTTCAAGCTTCATGGATTCTGCAGAAATCGCACCCAAGAAATATTCCCGTAAGTTCACAAATGATCAGCCCCAATAGGAGAGTCAACTCTCCTATTTATACTTCCAATTTTTGCAAATTTAGTCCCTAAGTTCCATTTCTTGAACTTTTGGCACTATAAACTTTCATTCCTTATCCTTTTGCCACAAGCAACAATATTTTTTACATAATTCGTCCTTCACATGGTCAAATGACACAATTACCCTTTTATGGTAAAATGACCAATTTACCCTTTTTCTAGTATTAACTTTCTAATACTTAGAACACCATGTTAAATCATAAATACACTATGATTAACATTTTAATACTTAACAAAAGTATCGTGGCGTTACAAATTCTCCCCTCCTTCAAAAGATTTCGTCCCCGAAATCATACAAACAAGCGAGGGTATTTATATCTCGTTACAATTTCGGTTTCCCATACCATATGGAAACATTTATGGTATTGTCAAAGCACTTTTACCATATTAGTCTTCTTATTTCGTAGTTATATCACTGTTAATCTATCATTCCTCCGGTTGTCCCGGATACCTTAACTACTTATCTACCTTCGTTTCAACATGAGGTATTCGTTGAAATTTATCAATCCATGTTCTCAGAGCTATGAGACCCATAGAAAACATTATAAATATCTTGAAGTTCATCACGAAACTTCGATCAGTACACCAAAATTCTTACTCTTCGGGACATATGGAAAGGTCCAATAAATGAGGACTTAACCTTCTTTTTGTCCCAAACAGATTTTAACCTTTCTAAAAGATATATTGAGTACCACCATATTCCTTTACTTGGAATTTCAAAGGTTTTTACTCAGTGATCCACATACCACTTTTACAAATTCTTAACCATTCTTCAAATTCGTTCGTACCCATCAAGTCTTCTCTTCAGTTTGTGCAAGAATCTAGGGTCTAGCCAACGGCTTTACCACATCTTCATTCCAATAAATCGGAGGATAACACGGTATTCCATACCATACTTCATATGAGCCGTCAAACTACTAGCATATAAGCTGTTATTTCTTGCAAATTCTATCAGAGATAGACGATCTTCTCATCTTCCGCTAGGGTCTGATGTGCAAATTTCAAGTATGTCTTCTAGAGTCTACGTCATTATTTCACCTTGTTTATCAATCTGCAAATCTTATACAGTACTTACTAGTACTTTTGAGCTAATTATTCTTGGAATTTATGCCAAGATTAACGAATAATTCTATTTTCTCGACTCGACACAATCGACACCTGTAGCGCACGTCAACAAATTTCTTTTTCTATGTAGTTTTTCACTACTTTTCGATCTTAATTTCTTCCTTAGTCAGTATAAGTCTACACTGATTTCATCAATCAACCTGCAATTACCCATATGGTGTCATACCCATGCGGTACTTGCAAAGACTTTATTACAAAGTCTATAATAATTTCGTTCCGTTTCTTCGTTGGGACCCAAAACGGCTACATTTTTCGTATGCTTCTAGTGATTTGACTGTAGTTACACACAAGTCAAACACTTTTCACATGTCTTTCAATATCTTTCTTTAGTCCCGGCCACCAATACATAGGTTATATCATCCTACACAGTTTGGTACTGCCCCAGGCATTTTGCATATCTACCCCACTATACATCTTTTAAGGGTAGATTTCATATCTCACCTTGCTTGGAACTCACATACACAACCCCAAAGGTTTTCAATTGTCATGAGTTTCTAACTAGCTTCTTTCGATAGCTAATCATTCATTCACTTTTCACGTTTTCAGACTTGCACACTTCTTCTTGTGCTACCCGAATCAACTCAGGTAATCAATTTGCCACACTCACGCATGTGGTTGTATCTTTCAAAATATACTCTTTCTAATTCAAGGCATCTATAATCACATCCGCCTTTCCGAGATGGTACAAGATTTCAAAACCGAAATCTTTAAGTAACCCATCTATCTTTGCTATCTCATGTTTAGCTTCTTTTTGATCAATTAAGTGTTTCAAATTTTTATGATCCGTACCAACAGTAAGCTTTACACCATACAAGTAGTGTCTCTAAAGCTTCAATGTCAAATTTATAATTGCTACTGCAATATCATGTATCCAAAATCAACTCTGGATGCATTTCTATAATCCAATTTATTTTCTCCGCTTAGCGATAATGCTAACACCGGAGCTTCACATAAGGTTTGTTTCAACCTTTGAAAAGTTACTTGTGGTCTTTATACCCACTCAAACTTTTCATTTCTCTTGATCAACTTTAGTCAACTAGACATCAATCAAGGAGTAGTTTTCTACAACTCTCCCATAGTAACCCGCCAATTCAAGGGAACTACTAATTTCAGTCAAATTCCAAGGCGGTTTCTGTTTTATCACAGCATCATTTCTACTGGATCCAGTTTAACATTTTCGGCATTAAATACATGCCCAAAGAATATGAAACTTCTTTTAGCCAAATTTTTCATACTTGGAGAATTTTACATATCACTTAACTCAGTGAAGTAACTCCAATATCTGGTACAAATGTACCTCATATTCAGTCTGGTTTCGAGAATATCAGATTCTCAGTAGTCAGTGCACATACATATCAACTCGTCTTTCTTCCTTTAAAACAAGATAGGGCTCCATATGATGACACATTCGGCCATAAGAGACCCCAATTCAAGAATTTCTTCTAGTTGTTTTCCCATTCTGCCATCTCTGCAGATGTTAATCAGTTCAGAGCCTGAATACCAAAAACGGCTCCCAAAATTAGTTTAATCATAAACTCTTCTCGCCAATCTGGCAGAAATCCTGGAAGTTCTTTTCAAAAGAAACATCCGAGAATTTATTTAAAGTAGTACACTACTATCACTGCTTTATTTAACTTGGCCAATACCACGTATGCCAACTACAACATCATTCCTTTACTAACTCTTCTCCGAGTTTAAGCAAAGTGAAGTAACCGGTATTCTCAACAACGGTCTTTTATTCTGAATTTTCATTCGTTTCACTTCTGATTTTTGAACCATCATGTTCATTTTCTGCAATTCATGTTAGCATCATTCATTGCTAACCAATTCATGTACACAATTTCTTCAGACTCATTTGTAGTCATCGGCTTCAGATTTATAGGGAAAAATGATCCCGTAAATCCTAAGCAGACTACTTTCCAGGTGTTCAATATTTTGAACATATTTGCTAACTGCTATAGCTACTTCCAACATTTCATCCATAATCGTTGATGAAATATTCAGACATGACATCAATGTCACCGATCCAAAGCATAGCTTCATGGATCAAATATAACATATACGGGGATTATATTCAAGACAATGATATCTGAGACCATATTAGTCTACTCACGAGCTTCTTCCACAGTCTGCTCGAATACTCATGGTACCACTGGTCCTTTTCGACCGTTCATTTCTTCTTTCTTTCCTCCCCGTTCTTTCCTGGGTTTATCACCCGTTACTCCACATTTAACATGTGAACATTTCATAGGAAAGTGTTCTATAGCTCCGCGCTAAACACACTTCCGTTCCATCCAACAGACTCGAGCAATATGCTCCTGCTTTCTGCAATTTCAGTAATTCAACGGTAGAGTCAAAACTCTACAAATTTCCTGAGTGCTTTTCCTGCACTTCTTACATCGCATCACCTTTTTCATTTTGGTCCCTTTCCTTTAAGGTTGGACCCAGTTCATGGTAACTTCTCCTGAAGCGTCCACTAACATTTTTCTGCTTTTCTTGTAGTCTCAGCTACTTTTCTTTCACCTTGAATATCGGTCAAGGTAAGCATCTAATTGCTTTTTCTGACCACAGCAGCTACTATTGCTTGTCATGTGGATTTTCTGCTACTTGTCTCGTTGCCCCCGTTCGATGGAGCCTTGAGAAAGGGCTGGTTCACTTCTTAAAGTTGCACGCCCTAAATTCCTCCAAATAAGATTCGCTGCTCATACTTCTTATACGTTAGAAGTCAGCACCAGTTAGGTTATATATGTATAATAACAACTTATATACACCTAACTATATATCATGTCTACTATCTCAAGGTTTAAGTCTAGGAATCTACTCTATAGACACCTAGTTCACTTAAACCACGGCTCTGATACCAACTTGTAACACCCGGCTTTTAAAACAAAAACACCCCTGAAAAATTTTCATTTTTAACAAAGGTTTCAATACATAAAACCATAACAACAGGGGTATATTTGATTAAAAACGAGTACAAGTGTATCAAGGAGAGTATAAAATACCGTAATCTCCTTTGAAGCCGGGCTGCTGCTAACAGCATCTACAAGTCCCACTTCTTTAGTCACGGACTCTATCTTAACCCTTATCAAGATCATGCTAACCTGCAGGGACATTTAACAAATAACATGAGCTATAAAGCTCAGTGAGTAATCGTATCTGCAAATAACATGTATAAAAATACAATCATATATCTGTCTGGATATCGAATCCAAACTCCTAGCCTTACTGGCTGACCACATATCTCCTAGGATTTCACATCCTAATCTGTAGCCTTGCAGGCTGAATCACAATAACCTGTAATTATCAAGACACGTCAGTTATTTGCACATATAATCATGTCTAACCATTTCTGTCCCATGTTTCTTAGTCACAATGGACTGCATCATATGTCATGGCTATATAAGCCGCACCATGTCATTTTCAATATACAAGTCATAGCCCAAAGGCTGCACCAGCTGGGCTCAATAACCCGGTATCATAGTCAAAAGACCGCACCATTTGGACTTAAAGTCTAATATCATAGCCATAAGTGGCCGCACCATTTAATAACATTTTATTTCATAATAATTTATGGCTCACGAGTTTACCCCGCTTTTGCCTAGACTCACAGCTCCGTTCTTGTCATTTCAATGACTCACGGTTTATCTGGTATTGCCTTTTCAAAGGTTGACTCACAGCTCCGTTCTTGTCTATCGTAGACTCACGGCTTATCTGGTATTGTCGCATTGTTTATTCATTTATTGACTCACAGTTCCGTTCTTGTCTTTCTCAGACTCACGGCTTATCTGATATTGTCATATCATTGACTCACAGCTCCGTTCTTGTCTATCGCAGACTCACGGCTTATCTGGTATTGTCTTTTCAACGCATCTGTCAACTGTCAATTTTGTCCCCCCAAGCAGTTTCAATCTGTAACAGTTCAATCATCATATATCATATATGATATCAGTGAGATTACTCACCTGGAACTTCGCTGCATTTGATTCCGGTTGTTTCTTGCTTTTGCGTGCACCACAACCATTTATCCCGTACCTATATATTCATTTATATACCAAATGATAATAGGTTAATAACTATTTCAGTTGACTCTACTACACAAGAGTCCTATACGATACAATTGGGACCATTTCCAATCATTTTTGAGCAATAACAATCATTATAAAAATTTAATACACTTCCCGAAATACGCGTATTCTACTACAGTACTTTCGGGAGGTCGTATTCGTATTCCGATAATTTTCCATGAAGTTTCACAACATATTAGACCTATGTTTAAAATTTCAGGTCAATCGGATAAGCCTAGCATCGAATTCCAAATTCCAAAACCCCCTGTCAGATGGGCGCACCGCGCCTGGCGCCTGCCAGGAGGGCGCACTGCGCCTGGTTCTGGGCGCACCGCGCCTTGCGCCTGGGCAGGGTTCCAGACCAGTCGCGATTTGCACTGTAGCACCCTGTTTTGGCCTATTAAGTCCTTAATCCAGTTCTTAATCATATGGGGTTTGTTTCCAGACTAAAACCCTCCAATAATACAAGGTTTTAATCCAAAGAAACTAACTCAATCAATCAAAAGGAAGAATTAGGGTTCTTAATCAAAATCTCAATTTTTCAACAATAGCAATCTACTTTGCTGTTTTTAACATATGTTCTTACTACTAAGAACAAATTTGATATCAGAAATCATATAAGCTTCTTGGACTATAACTGAAATTTAAGTTCCAATTCATCACAAGAAAACCCACCAAGAACACCTTCAAGAACTTGGTTAAAAATCAAGTTTACTAACCTTAATTACTTGGAAACTTCCAATTTCTAGCCATTAATCCGATTTCATGCTTCAAGCTTCATGGATTCTGCAGAAATCGCACCCAAGAAATCTTCCCGTAAGTTCACAAATGATCAGCCGCAATAGGAGAGTCAACTCTCCTATTTATACTTCCAATTTTTGCAAATTTAGTCCCTAAGTTCCATTTCTTGAACTTTTGGCACTATAATCAAGTTTTATTACAATAAAACTTTCATTCCTTATCCTTTTGCCACAAGCAACAATATTTTTACATAATTGGTCCTTCACATGGTCAAATGACCAAATTACCCTTTTATGGTAAAATGACCAATTTACCCTTTTTCTAGTATTAACTTTCTAATACTTAGAACACCATGTTAAATCATAAATACACTATGATTAACATTTTAATACTTAACAAAAGTATCGTGGTGTTACACAAACTCACAAAACTAAACATGGTCGTATCCGGCCCTTTTTCAAATCATTTGGGGGGGGGGGGGGGGGGGTGGGTTTGTTCTTACAGAAGTCTAACAACATTATAGTGACCATCACACGCAAGTAATGCAAGAAAAGCATGACTTCGTTTCCAACCACAACTACAACAACACAAACAATTCATTCCAAACCATACTTCTTTAGAATGTTATAAAAAGTTTCATTTTTTTTTTGAACAACGCAAATATATTAGAAGAAAAAAACAAGATGAGCCAGAGGCTCACAACAAGAGGAATACATCACGAGGAATATAGAGTCGAAATGGGAGACGAACACCACAAAGACCAATCTAACAATATCTTCGATCTATACTTAATCTAGTTTATAACTGACACAAAAATCATCGAACACAAATTTGATACCCTGCCTCTCATTGCTAAAAACTACCGTGTTTCGAGTTTCCAAATAGACCAAATAAGAGCATAAATAAGGAAAAGCCGAAGTTTCTTCAACAAAAAAAAAAGTTTCATTTAAATTGAAAAGTTTGCCAATTTGAAAAAAAACGTTCTTGCCTTTTTGTTTTGTCAAAGTTTCATTTACATACTTCTTTAGAATGCTACAAAAAGTACCCCTAAGATCAAAACACGATGGTTTACATTTAATTCCAAACCATACGCTATTTTTAATAATATTTTAAATTTTTAATTGTTTACAAGGTATAAAATTAGTGATGGCAATTCTTGATACGACCAGCGACACGACACGAACCCGACACGAAAATAAACGGGTTTGGGTTGAGATTTTTTATCCGCCAACCTGTTTATTATGCGGGTCGTGTTCGGGTCGGTAGTTGGGTTTGCGGGTTGATCCGCCAACCCGTATATATATACACACATATAGTTTAATATTTTTTGTTTTCAATATAAATAAAGAAATGAAGCTGAAAATGACCAACCAACCCGTATATGACCCGCCAACCCGGTTATGACCCAACAACCCGCTAACCCACCAATCCGTCAGTTTATGACCCGCCAACCCGTATATGACCCAACAACCTGAAACCAACCCGCCAACACATATAATCAAACGGGTTACGCGGGTCGTGTCCGGGTTACACGCCAACCCGCCAATCCGAATATTTATATAGGTCGTGTTCGGGTTGGCATATCTGACCCACCAACCCGAACCCGACCCAATTGCCACCCCTTAATGACTAAATAGTAATGAACCACAGAACCAGTCTATAACAATAACTCTAAAATTCACTTGTTAAATATGTGGACTCCTTACCCAACTATCCATTTTGTTATAAGGTTAACATAATTATGCCAAATTGTAATATGTTAATATATAAAAATAAATAAAACCCATTACAATGCATATTCTATAAATTCTATTAATATAATTTAGAAAAATTCAGATAGTAGCAATTGGGCCCAATTTTGACTTCTGAGAACGAGAACAAAGATCGATATTGTAGTTTGATCATCAGTTCATCACCATAACCTTTATTGGTATCAATGATCGCCGTCAATCGTTAGCAAGATAACCAATTCTTGTGAGTACTAATGATCGCCGACAACATCCCCGCCGATGCCATCAGTAGCGGCCCTGAAAGCCGTCCCTTGCCGTCGCGAATATCAGCCACCGCCATTAATGCATCTGCCACATCTTGAACCACCGATAGCTTCTTCAATAACTTCTTTTCCCTCAATTTCTTCAATTTCTCTTCTTCGGTTTTCGTAGAATCTCCTCTCGTAACCATAATTTCGATACTCGATAGCAAACACGCCTCATCCTTCGAAATCCCCTTCAAATCCCTAGTTTTCAAACTAATACTCCCAATATATCCAATAAACTCGGCCCAGGCACTAATTCTTTGCAAATTTCGGGAGTGCTTGCTATCTATAAGCCCTGATTTCGCTAACCAAACAAACTGTTCGACGAAATAATACAAACCCTCGCCGCCGTACGCGATGATGGCGAGTATAATATCTTGTCTGGACTCGAGTTTTGCTGAGCGAAAGGAGTTGACGTCTTGGATGAATTTGCCGAGGCGGAAGGCTTTACGGCTGAGTCCAACGCTCGATTCGAAGCTCTTGAGGCGACGGTGGATGGGGTGGGTGGTGGGTACGACGTCGGAGGATAGGATGATTTTGGTGGCGTATCGGGAGATCTTGAGGAGCTTGTCGACGCCGTCGCGTTTGGCGAGGTATGCTTCGAGGTGGAGTAGGAAGTCTCGGTTGTCATTGGTGGGATTTGATTTTGTTTTGATTAGTGAAGATGAGGGGTCCGATGGATGGGGTTCCATGGCGATGGAGGCGACGGCGAATATCGAAATCGACGCTCTCGCCGTTGACGATGTCTTTAGATGTAAACAGGATTCGGGGATGACTTCTTGAGTTGCGTGCCTAGTATTGTTTATTTTGAAGCTTGCTAAATCATTGCATTATTATTATTATTATTATTATTATTATTATTATTATTATTATTATTATTATTATTAGAGTAAATTACAATTTTGGTCCCTATGGTTTGCTTGGAATTGCAGTCTTGGTCATCGTTTGGGATTTCCACGGTGAGGGTCCCTAAACTAGCATTTTTCTAACACTTTTGGTCCCTTGGCCAGGTAAAATGACCAATATACCCTTTTTAATTTCTTTTTTTTTTTGAAATATTATTATTTTGAGAATTAAAAAAAAAAAATACCCCAAACCCCCCACCCACCCCCTCTCTCTCACCACCGTCTAGGTTTCTTCAGTTGCATATGTTGACTACGAATGTCAGGCGCCAATGGCAAGTCTGCTACCCGTGAGATCAAGTTCACCAAGCTCTTCATTAATGGAGAATTTGTTGATGCCGTTTCAGGTTTCTCTTGATTCCCTCCTCTCTACACTTTCTAATCATTGCTCTTTAGTTCTGTTTGGTTCTAAATTTGAAAACATTCGTATGAATATACCGGTTAGTCATGGTAAATTAGTCAAGCTACTGGAAATTAGAATGGAACGCAAACTAGCAAATAGACCAGTACCCTCTAATCGGTTGCATATGTTGACTACGATCGGTTGCATATGTTGACTACGAAGTCAACAAGGCTTCGTCTTCTCCACTTGACCATCCCCCTTCGGCATCATCATCGATTTCATCCCATTCAGCGTCTTCTCTTTTCTTCTCCGATCAGAACAAACTTGCGAGGTGAACTTCCAGTTTCATCTCCCTAATTCATGTAATCGAATCAATCGTCATGGTCGAATTTGAAATAAAAAATCGAGAAAAAAGGATACAGAGAGAAACAGCGAGAACGAGCTCTTGATCTGATTATCCAAAATATCCTCAATGTTCATCTCTTTATACGTTTCCGCTTTCCCCCATTGTATGATGATATCATCTTCATCGATCATTGTGTTCTAATTGCAATGAAAATCCGAGTAACTGGTGTGTTCTTTTTTCTCCGATTCTCCTTATCTGTGCCTGTAGAATGAATTAGCAACTTAAATGAATAATTAAGCATATATAAATTTTGTCACTGATGCAAAATTGAGAGATCCCAATGCCTCCGATTCAAATAGATTAGGGCATCTACTGGTTCGGTCAAACCTGCGCAAGATGGAATATCGAGAAGCATTATCGGAAAATTCCCCCTAAAACAATACGAGAAACTGACATAGCCTTTCGGCTTCCCGAAAGGCGTCCTCACCTGATAACTAGCTATCGTCGGTGTCTGCCCCTTCCTTTCAGTCGATACGTCTTCCAGGACCTCCGCGATGAACGACCACTCGAGCTACCAGACCTCTGCCAACCAGACTCCGACGAGTTCTCCATTATCATCCACCTATATCTTCTTAAAGATTAGACCAAATGTAATCGATCGATCGTTTATGGCGATGGACAGTTACGGAGTGAGGGAGGGGCGCCGGAAGGTTGGGGATGGGTGTTTGAGAGAGAGAAACGTAAAGGGGTTTTGTTTTTGTTTTTTTTTCTTTTTTTTAATTATTTTAATAAATTTTACATTATAAGAAAAACAAAAAAGAAATTAATAAGGGCATATTAGTCTTTTCACCTGGCCAAGGGACCAAAAGTGTTAGAAAAATGCTAGTTTAGGGACCCTTATCGTGGAAATCCCAAACGATGACCAAGACTGCAATTCCAAGCAAACCACAGGGACCAAATTTGTAATTTACTCTTATTATTATTAAGAAAATAGTTTTTTTTTTCAAAACTTTTTCGATTAAATAGTCAAAAAAATACTTAAAAAATCAAAATAGTCAGCAAAATCGTAGCTGGCAGCTGCAAAAATGATAACGTGTCACCCATTCGACTGTGAAAATGCCGACGTGTATTGGAATTTTTCGTAAATATCTAAAAAAAATTATACTTTTATCATTTTTACCTATAGAAAAATCACAGTGGGCTGCAATTTTCCCTTGCCTCAGCTGCGATTCTTCTTAGGTCAGCTACAAAAGTATAAGTAGTTGATGCACAGACTGTGCATTAACGACCTGCATTTTTGCAAATGGAGATGACCCATCTGCGAATGTAAACGCTTTTAATGCACACTTTGTGCATCAGATACTTGCACTTTCGCATATGGAACCCTAATCAACGAAAATCTTTTATACTTTTTGAACAAAACGACATTTTAACAAAAACGTGTAATAATATAGCGTTAAAATTAAACGATTATTACATCTATGCCCAAGGGCCGAATCCCTGCCAAATACACATCACGTCAACATAATCATCGTCTACGGGAGTGACAGGTTATCATTTGCGTGGCCGGTTCTAACCAGCTATGATTTTATCATAGCTGGCTATTTTGGTATATTGAAATTCTTTTTTGCTATTTTGTGGTAAAAACTTAAGAAAAATGGTTATTTTTTCTTTTTTTCTTAGTATTATTGTTATTATCTCTTATTTATTACATCTTACTGTTGTCCAACGTTCCTAATGGAAGACATCATGACATATTCAATAAGGAGGCCTACCACCCTTGGCCAGCACAATCGATGAACTGTGGTGGTGGGCAGAGGCGACTGGAGCACTAGCGAACGAGAATTGAATATCAAAAATACTTATAATTGGTGATTAATCTATAAAGGATTAAACATCGAAAACACTTAAATTGAGTTTTATATTTGGCAGATAGCCATAAGATCCATAAATAATTTGTCATTAATTTTTTCTGTTAAATATCGTGACATTGAGAATCATTCTTAGACATGGGAATAAGTTTCATTATATCAAAAAGTTTTATTTTGAACTACATCATTCAATCATTTTAACACTTGAATGTGTAATATTTGCAATCCTGGTCAAACCTAAATCATATTACGTCCCCAAGATGTTTTTCAGTCCTAGTAGGACCTAAGCTGAAAAAGCTCATGGTTTCGAGATTGTGTGATGATCAAGATTTATTATAAATCAGATGGTAGGTAAGCTTATGTGACATTCAAAGGAAGGAAGCAAATTTGTTGTTGTACAACTTAAGAATAAGAATAAAAAACACAGAGTATACCAAGTGAGGTGTTGGAAGAAGAAATATCCGCTACACCTCATTAAGTTGATATGGAATGTCCAAGATTTCTAGGTGTTCATTGTTTTCCAATTCCTGAGTATTTAATACTAATGTTGTACAAGGTTTGGAAGAAATGGGAGAATGTTTCAAGAAATTTGATGGCTACCTGGTAGCCATTCAAGTTGTGTGGTCTTGTAATTTGGAATTAATATAGTTTCTAATAGAAACAAAATGGTCTTAAAGCCAATTAATATTATTGGATATTTCACGAATGTTCTGGTACGATGGTTGTCCTTTTATCGTTTGTACATCGTCATGACTGTTATTGAATGGATATACATGATAATGTTTCAATCATACATATGCATTATGATGCCAAATAAATTTCAGTATTACTTGAAACCCTTTTGTGACATTATCTCCTTGAACGCATTAATAAGCAACGCATTCTAAAAATCTCATTCAGACGAGATTTTGAAATCAACTAGATTTTGAAATCAACTAACTCTGAAGTCAATTAGATCATGCAAATCTTTTGCATGCTGAATGAGCATTAAGTCCATTTACTTATTTAAGTGATATTTCCTAGGATCTACTAGGATTCATACATATCAATGTGTGCAAGTCCTATGGAACCATGTCTTGGGAATGTAGAACTCATTCATCACTTTTGTTTGTATTTTAAACTGGTTTATACATGAAGAACATGAATCTTTGAATAGTTCAAATTATTTTTAAATTAAGTAGATGATTGACCAAATAAGACCAATATATATTTTATTAAATCATAGTGGTAAGGATGTGAGTTTTTCGGAGCATCTGTCAAATGGTGAGACTGTCTCATAGTCCATTCCCCTTGAAACATAACATCTAATCTAATATTTTGAATGGAGGAGTTAATTAGATATGTTTGGGTACATAATGAATTTGGGCACTCTCCTATTATCCTTTGGGGTTAGTACCTTAGAGTGCACATTAAGAATTCTCACACAATTTTAGCTAAGGAATACAATCAAGACACCATAATTTTTGTGGGTTTTGGATTAGGACACCAAAAACCATTCTAAATTTGGAACTACAAAGCCCATGTTTGACATATTTCTTCTTCAATTCCTATATTTTCTAATATACCGCAGAAGACCAATTTATGAAACTTTGTACAAAATAGTTGATTATGTGTTCTCTCCCTAAAAGAGGCAAGAGAGAGATTAATAGATATCGCCTGAATCAAGAATGTCTTATCAAACTACTTGTAACAGTTATTTTTGTGTTCTCTCATTGAAAAAGGAAAGTGGGAGCTTGATAAATCTTGAGTGAATCTAAGAACCGCATTATATATCACATTCCATAATTACTAGTAGATAATGTGTTGGGATCTATGCATCTATTGTAGAAAAATGTAGTAAAATCAGCTGACTTGTGTTTCCCTGGTAGAATTATCTAAATCTGATTAGGAAATAAAAATCCATGTATCTATTTACAGACCTGAGTTGAAGGATCCAATCAACTCAATTTCCAGAAACCTTTTATCATGATTGAAAATTAATAAAAGAATTAGAACCATGAATGCATAAATGTAGTCTATAAGGAACAATCAGGACCAGAATTTAATTGACCTTCTAAGCAGTGAGATTGTTTAAAGATGGGGAAAGTCTTTTAATGCAAACGATTTATATGGAAGACAACGAACACTACTTTCCATGGTTCAATCATTTTTCCTATAAGGTATGAACCTTTTGGAAATAGTTTTCGGTTCGAAAAAGAAGTATACTAAAAAAGATGTCAGTTATCAGATATTACTAGAATTCTTCAGAGTAGTTCTTGAATGGTCACCTTATAGATGATAGATTTACATGTGCATTAAAATAACTTTGGAAGTCTAGGCGTCCATATGGTGTATATGATATTCATTTTTACCATTTCCCATGCTTGATTCTTCTCATATTATAAGTCAAGTAAGTTGATCTTTCCGATAGAATAAGCATTGTAGGTTTTCATTAGAGCTAGCAAGAGCATTGTTGATTCTCTAAATCTGGTGTGTGATAGACACACAAATCATATGCAGTTTTCAAACCTAACTAAATGTTGGCCTAACTTTGGAAATATCCTACTATAATAAGATTTGGGAACACAGTACGGTAATCTGATTCTATAATGGATAGATCTTAGCAGAAGAGTCAAGGCCGTTCCAAACATATTTTGGGCCCCGGGCGAGAAGGAAAAGTAGGCCCCTTTCACAGGCTCTAAATGAAAACAACCAAGCTTCCTCTTTTTGGGTTTAATGTTGTTGGGTTACTTAGTCTATTAAAATTATAAAGCAATTCAATTTTATATACACATATATACAATAATCCTAGAAATTTTGGGCCCCCTAGAGGCATAGGCCCTGGGCGGTCGCCTAGGTTGCCCACCGTCAAGGCCAGCCCTGGAAGAGTTTGCACTAGTCAAAGTACAAATATTGGAAATATTGACAATTAGCTCAAGATACATGATTCAGTTCTGAAGTCATACCAATCTAACATGACATCATAAGACTACATATAATGAGGAACGTAGATCACTAGACTTTTATCGTACCGAGTCTACCATAGGTGACATGTTATGTACTTAGTATAATATTCAAAATGCTTGAATCATTAAAGGTTAGAGATAAATTAGATTCAATTTTTGTGTATGGATACATGGATTATGGGATAGAAGCTAGTGATATTAATGCAAACTTACAATATTTTAAAAATGAATCTTGATGAATTTACACATACTGTATTTTCATGGAGTGTGAAACAGAGACATATTGAAATAACTATTTAAAAGAGAAATAAAGCCTATCTAACAGAATATATCTAGACATAGCTCACACTTCTTTAGAACCATATGAAAATAAGAGTTCAAATGTTCTATGAAAATCAGATGTTTCCAAAATGATTAAAGTATTAAATATATTCATATATTTTTGAAGCACTTGCATATAAAGAACAATTTCTAAGAAAACCAACACCATCATCTATTTGTGACATTTACGGTAAATTAGATCAATTAAAGTTAGTGGTTCTTGAAAAGTTGATGTGACAACTAAAAAATTCTGTGTACTTGGTAATTAGAATTAGGTATGTCGTAAAGTCTATATTGGAATCATAAAAACTTCACCATAAGGGAAATTTGATCATTTTGGATAAAATTAGCCGAGTTTCATTATTTTAATGATTAGATACGTCATGATAACCGTTTGGAACTATTGTGATTAAGTTTGACAACTTAAAATTTAATGGTTGAGGAGTTTGAAAATTGATGTAAAATAGTCTGCCTTAACTTACGCAAAGCACCTACTTAAGAGACGTGGAGCATTCATAAAATATGTTGCCAAATTAAGAAGGAAATGGTATATTAGGTTGCCACATCTAGTGTACAAGGGATTTGGCGTTAAATGGACTCGTAACTTACACAATGCTTGGTTGAATTCCTTCTGCTACGGTATAAACTGATTCCCCACACTTTGCTTGGTTGAATTCCTTCTGCTACGGTGATGGTTTACGAGGACGAGTCGAACAAGACACCAACCCACCCTTCACTCTTCACCCTTCAGGATTTACCCTAAGGCAGGTAAGAAATCTAGGAACCAATTGAAAGGGAAAAAATGTGCTAGAGAGTCCAAAAGACATTATCAATGGGTTCTTTTGAATACTCTATGTCTCAAATTATACATAATGGTATCTTTATAATTGAATATTTATCTGATAATAATGAGTATCAAAATACCTATGGATTATATGATGAAAGGGTGTAACAAGATACAAAAAAAACTCATTATTAGGATCTGAGGCGTATCGTCCCGTTTCTTCACCCTGACCACCGGTACCAATTGTCTAGGACAATGTTCTTGCTTCCCTTTATCGGGTGCTTTTCTTTCTTTGTGCCTTCCTAAAATCGGGATAGTCAGGTCGGATACGCATGCTTTTGTATGAATGCAAGTGAGTGGGACGATCTTCGCACCGTTATCGATGCACCACATCAGTTGCCCACCTTCGATCTTAATCTTTTCCTAAAACCATATCGCCCAACCTAACTTCTCATTTACTTACATGACATAGTATGTACTTCACAAAGTAGCATCTTGTTTTTTGAAATAGCTTCTCATTTGTCTGTTTATTAGGTTATACATATACCATGTATGTAAATGAGAAGCAATTTAGAAAGTAATATGCTATTTCAGGAAGTATATATGATGTCACTTAAGTAAATAAGAAATCATATCAACTTTAATACACACTAAACCGTAAATAGGGGATCATAATGGTCACAATGAAAATTTCTTTCAAATAAATATATTTCATTGATCGACATAAGATATAATACCTAAAAAACAAAAATGTGCCAAAAATATAATAGCTCTTATGTATATTATCCTAAATATCACTACTACAAAAATGTGGGGTTTCCTACCAAAATTTCCTAGGAACAATTACTCTGCGGTAGTTCCGACGCATTTCCGAGAAAACTTACGAAAATACATTTCCTAGGAAATTCCTCAATAATTGTCAGGAATTTGTGCGAGGAAACCCAATATTATTAAGTTTCCTCGAAAATTCCTTGGAACTACCGAAAAACTTCCTATAAAAGGTTATATTTTGCTATTTAATCACAAATAAATTATTATTAGAAACAACATTTGGTTGTTTATTTTTATTTTCCGGGGTTCAAACGATACTTTTTCTCCACATTTTGTGAAACTTTCCTATATATTATATACCTTTATCTCATTAAATTATATGTATTAATTTTACACATAAATATGTACATGGGTGTACGCCATTGGAACCCATTAATCAAAATATCATTTCTATTGTTCTCAGTAATGCATTCGATAGTGCACACATATATACAATTACGTATGATACGTACAAATTTATATATATATATATATATATATATATATATATATATATATATATATATATATATATATATATATATATATATATATATATATATGTATTGAAGCTGTAAAAAGTACAGAACAAAAAAGTAAAGTTTGAACCTCGGAAAACAAAAAAAGAACTAAGATCCCATGTAATCCCTTGGAAATGTGTAAAATTTCCTAGGGATTTCCTACACAATTCAAAGTCTATCACTAATTCCTTGGAAATGTATAGGAAATTGCGATGGAATTTCTAGAAATATATATTTGTTTCTCATATTTCAAGGTTTAATGGTTATTTTTTTTTATCTTCCATATTGTGTACAACTTTGTTGTATATTTCATGCTTTTTCTCACCAAATCATATGTATTGTGTCCATATATACATATGTGTATACTATCGAATCCCATTAATCAAAGCATCAATTGCAATGTTTTAAGTAATGACATTTGATGATGCAAACATACGCACGAATGTGTATACTACATATATATGTTAGTAAAATAAAATTATTTAATATATATTGAAGTTGTAAAAAGTACGGAACGAAAAAACAAAAGTTTGAATATTGAAAAACATAAAACGAACTAAAATCCCATGAAATCCCTTGGAAATGTGTAGGAAATTTCCTAGGGATTTCCTAAAAATCAAATTCCGTCACTAATTCCTTGGAAAGATGTAGGAAATTCCGAAGGAATTCCTAGGAAAATAAATTTACTTCTCACATTTTAATGTTTAATGGTTGTTCTTTTCGTTCCATATTGTGTACAACTCTGTAATATATTTCATGCTTTTATATCACCAAATCATACTTAGTATACCCATATATACGTATATGTATATTATCGAATCCCATTAATCAAAGCATCAGTTGTAATGTTTTAAGTAATGACATTTTATGGTGCACACGTACGTACGAATGTGTATACTACGTATATAAGTTAGTAAAATAAAAGTATCTAATATATATTGAAGTTGTAAAAAATACGAAACGAAAAAACAAAAGTTTGAACTTCGGAAAACAAAAAACGAACTAAAATCCCAGGAAATCCCTTAGAAATGTGTAGGAAATTTTCGTCACAATTCAATGTCCGTCACTAATTCATTGAAAATTTGTAGAAAATTCCGAGTGAGTTCCTAGGAAAATCAATTTGTTTTTCATTTCTTAAGGTTCAAATGTCGTTTCCATATTGTGTACAACTTTTTTTTTATATATTTGATATTGTTCTCTCACCAAGTCATACATATGTGCGTGTATACTATTGAATCCCATTAATTAAAATATTAATTGTAATGTTTTAAGTAATAGCATTTGATGGTGTATACATACGTACCAAAGTGTATACTACGTATACATTATTATTATATTTATTAATACACATATGAAAAATAAGAACATATCAAATAATTATAATCATAAGAATATTATTAATAATAATAGAAACAATATTTAACTAAAAAATATAATATTTTTTCTTCTTTGAAAATGTAGATGAAGTATACATACATACATACATACATACATACATACATACATACATACATACATACATACATACATATATATATATATATATATATATATATATATATATATATATATATATATATATATATATATATATATATATATAAAATAAAAGTAATACATAAAAAGATATTCCACACGAGCTTCAGATAATACAAAGCTACCAAGGAACTTCCAACGACACAAGGGTTGAGAGGGTTTTTCGAGGAACCGTAAAATTCACTTGTTTGGTGTG
This sequence comes from Cichorium intybus, assembly GCA_023525715.1. Lineage (NCBI taxonomy): Eukaryota > Viridiplantae > Streptophyta > Magnoliopsida > Asterales > Asteraceae > Cichorium > Cichorium intybus. Next base: position 73,592,414 of record CM042011.1, read on the forward strand.
GAATGTCGCAGATACTCCTCTTTATGGCGAGAGGCCATATATTGAGAAAACCGAGAATATTTATGTATTTTTAACATTTAATTTTATGTTGTTTATTCATGTTATAAATATACTTGTTTGGTTATTCCAATAATGTAGGTTTGGGTCCTATAGTATCCATCATCAGATCAGAAGTATATTTGATCAATTTCTTGATGAACCATGGCCATACTCCACTAAGTTCCCCCTAAAGTACTTAAGCAGATGTTTGATTGCTTTAGGGTAATGTACCTATTAATTATTTGTATATATTATCATTATTTGTATTAAATTTGCATTTTTAACTTTACTTTATACTTTTTATAGATATATTATCGATGAAATCAAAAAGCAAAGGCACGATTTGAGAATATGTTAAAGGGTCGTTACTCTGACATAATCAGGGAATATCAGGGTGAATATGCAAATAGAACCCGAGCAGCTGGTCACAAAATCTTTGACAATGATAATGACTTCTGCGTGATTTTCCGCCCATTATGATTGATGATGACATATGGAAAGAACTGTGTAAAGTAAGAAAGTTAATTTCATTATAGGTTTTTCTTGTAATATTTTTTGCCTTTTATATTTTCTTACATATATTTTTACTTTTTATAGTATTGGGAAACAGATGCATGGAGAAATAAGTCAGCAACCGGGAAGGCCAACAGTATGAGCGATGATAGCACCGGTACGATATCGAGGCATACATGCGGATCGAGGGGCTACAATGTGTATCGAATTGTAATGGTAATTAAGCTAATCATATTTATATATTTAGTAGTCATTTTACTTAAACACAAATTGAACTAATTATACTTTGTGCTTTATGAAGACTAAGGAATTGAAAAGTAAGCTCACATATTTGGAAATTTTTCTGGCTACCCATCTTACAGCAGAGGCCAAGAAAAATATGTAAGTTATCTTTGTTCACCGAGTGCTAAGGAAATATATGTAAGTTATCTTTGTTATTTTTAGATAATTAATGTCTCGATTTTTGGTACAATAATAACAATAGTGTTGTTTTAATAAATTGTAGCAGAGATATGCTAGGGTCTTGACTAAAAGATATGGGGAGGATCAAATTGTATTCAGAAGGTGGTGATGTTGACTTGTGGGTGCGATCACAAGAAGGGAGAGGTAGTGGCAGAGGACATCACATATATGGGATACGAGGTTTAGATCTTCATTTCGTTCTCACGGGGACATCATCCCAAGGGAATGTCTAGACGTCTGCCGACTACGAGCAGTCACAACAACGAGTATGTTGCTATGATATATAATAAAAAACGTAAAGTATATTGTTGTAAAAATGATGATACGTCACTATTGTGAATAAGAAAATGTAAGTACATCCGCATTGGTAAATTAATTATAATAAATAAAAATCTTACTATATATACTTGGTTTTATTAATTTTTGTGTTTACTAATTTATATATGTTTGTCTTAAATTTTTTAGGTTTGGGAGTTGGAGGAAATTCAAGCTGAAATTGCCGCAAAAACAACACAAATCAATATCCAAATGGCTAAAATGATTGAATTCATGAAACGTCGTGGTAATAATCCTCCTGACAATCCGACGAATCCGTTGAATGCTCTTTAGGTTTTTTTCTAAACATTTCTATTCTTTTAAACATTTAGATTATGTTTGTGGTTCAGACGATTGTTAAAACTTGTTTTGTAATGGATAATTGTGGTTTAAACGATTGTTAAAACTTTTTTTTTGTAATGGATAATTGTTAAAGTTATGTTTATTGCTTTTTTGTGTGAAATTCAAACAAAATTTGGCCAATTCTCTTAGTTTTTGTGCTGAATTTTGGGAAAAATATGAAGTATTTTTGTGTTATTTTTTAAAGCTGCACATTTCCTCAGAATGTCTTAGGAAGTTCCTCGGAAACAGGTTCTAGGAAATTCCTCGGAAATTCATTTCCTAATAAATATTTCCTAGGAAATTTCTCGGAAACCCATTTCCTAGGAAGTTCCTCGAAAAGCCAACAAATTTAGCGTTTAGGAAAAGTTTCGAGAGTACCGACGAAAGATTTTCCTCGGAAATGCTTCAGAAAGTTCCTCGAAAATTCCTCACACCATTTTTCCTAGGAGGGTTTTTCCTAGAAACATCTTTTCCTCGGAATTTTCTCGGAAACACCATATTCCTAGGAATTTCTTAGGAATTTATTCCTAGGAAAAGGCGTTTGTTTTTAGTAGTGATTTCGTACTACTATGTCCGATATATAACACAAAAGTTGGTGTTTTTTAAAGAAAATTTAAATTCAAATCACATAACAATTAAGTTGAACGAAATCAAATCGAACCAAACCAAATAAATTTGTTGAAGCGCCATGTTTTGTCAATTTTAAAAGAAGTTTCAAACTGACCAACTTAGCATGGTTTGTAGCTTTCCATCGTTTAAACAAACCATGTCAAACCAAATGTAACAATCATATAAAACTGTACGTATAAGGACAAGTCTTGTATTGTAATCAATTACGTATTAAAATGTATGCGAAATGAAAGTTTATGATTGGTACTACGCATAGCAAACCAAACGTGAAGGGATTTCGTTGATTCAATTCGGTAGCCCTTACGATTCTCTTCAAATCATTTTAATATATAAATGACATTCGTTTTTTTTTTCTAAAAAATAACAACACATTTAGTAAAATGGTTGAGAAAAAAATAAACGACAAATCTTAAAACCATAGCTTAGACAGAACTTTATAATTTTTACACCGTTTCTTATATACTAAACAATAAAATAAATTAAAATATATAATTTACTGAATAAAGTCGCGTCTCATGTAAATAAATTACATAAAAAACATAAGCTAAGACAAAACCCGAATAATAAATTGTTTGATACTTGCTGATTTAATAACAGCTGACTGAATTAGTGTCTGATTCAATCAAACTCAACTTGAAGCTGGCCGAGTAAGAAATAAATTTGAAAGTTCATGACCGAGTCAGAGGTAATTTTAGGGTTATCAAAATGTCTGACTCTGACATAGTCAGACATAACATCTTACCGAACACAGTAAAAAACAAATCAAACAACTCTTAAAATAAAATAAATGCTACTAAGTTTTAGTATATTCGGAAAATTTTGTTAATGGGCCAATGTGATTAGAGATTTAGAAGGCTAGTTGGGCCGTAGTAGGTAGATTTGAAGGTGTCCAAATAAGTCGTATACCCGTTGGTTAGTTGGTGGGCTTTGGATACTTTGTCGTAACGGTAAAATGATGTCCCTCCATTCCACTAGCAACCAAACACCGAATGCTACCCATCGCCCACCTATCAAATTTAACAAATATTTTGTTCTTATTTGCAGGATTATTTTCATAAAATACATAGCATTTTATCCATAATTTCCAATGACACTTAAGATTTTTATTTTCTGATCTAAAACAAAATTCTGACTTAACTTTTTCTATTTATTTATAGTTTAGAGGTTTTCATCTAGTGAAAATGTCTTTTTCAAGAAAGTTTTCAAAATGTTGTATTTTTGTACAAATGATATTGTGTGTTTATTTAAATAAAAAACGTATTACTTTAACATGTTTTTGAAAAAAAGTAATATTTTTATTTTTATTGGATGAAACCCTATAAAACAAACAAAAAATAAAATTAAAAAGTTAGGTTGAATAAAAAAACAATTGTTGATCTTATTTAGTAAAATACTCAAAATATTTTATTTTCTATATGGATATTATATGTATTCTAACACTTCAAAATTAATACAATATATAGTATTTCAAATAAAATTAATATATTTAACCATCAATATTTATTAATCAGATGGCATGTAATCCCTAATCCCTTTTAGTTTAATTTTTCTTGGACTATTTTAGATATATATAGTCATAAATTTTCAGTAAATAATTTGATAAGTTAAATATCACAATTCATGTAAAAAAGTAAAATATCCACAATATTTTAATAAATCTACAATAAAAAAACACAATATAATCATATACATTAATTTATAAGAAATATGATCTCTGAAAACATATATAAATCTATTGAGATAAATCATAATATTTTTAAGATAAAGAATCTAAATATCTAATGTCAAATTAGATTTATAGTAAATTATTGCTTTTATACAATAAAAGATACCTAAAAGGAAAAGAGCCCGCCCTTATAATACATCCGTTCGGATTTCAAGTCATTTTCAAATTTCTGTTTCTTTAGACCTCCGTTCACTTCCCTTTTCCCCTTTAAGAACCCTAGTTGATTGTACTCTACTCTTCCTGTAAACAAACCAAAATCAACTTCGAAATCACCCATTTACAGCTCTAGACACCATAATCAGGGCTCAATCTGAACCCCATTGCAGGATTCTTCTAAAACTTTGTTGTTTTGATTCAAATTGCTCTGATGTCTGCTACAACTGAGCTTCCATCTCTATCACCATCGATCAAACCCGATTCAGAATCACGGAAGATACTTGGACCCGCAGGAAATAGAGTCAAGGTTAAAGAAGAGGAGAAGGAGAGTTTGAAGAAGGAGATGGTGGAAAAAACACCAAAGAGGTCCGCCGTAAGATTAGTGAAGAGAACGCCACAGATTGTTATTCAGAAGAATGATGACTCGGTTGACAGTTCATGTTCTTTGAAATCGTCTTCTTCTAGTGGTAGTTCTGTGAAAATTCCGAGCTCTAAACGAAGAGAGAAACATACAAGCAATAATTTGAAGCTGGAAGGAGATGAAGCTCCTATGATGACGTTATCTATTCCGTTTAAACGGTGTGATTGGATCACCCAATTTTCTGGTATGAAATACTATTTTGAAGATCTTACATTTTTTTTGAAAAGCAATCATGAACAACGTCCCTAAATTACTTTATGGTTATACAATTCAGATAACTTACTGTAGTTCATTGCAAATTTGTCAAAAAAATCAAACACTGAATCAATTTTAAACTGTAAGAATAGTTCCTCTATTTTGTGAATAGAGACACAAATCTCAAATCTAGTTACCTTCCTATCTCCCTTTAAAATTTGTACAGTTTTGTGATGATCCATGAAAACAGATTACATCGATTTTCAGTTCTCTTCTATTTTGGTCTGATTAATGGTTATTATACCAATAAATATCCAAACAAAATCAAGTTTAATTACTTTCCCCTACTGTAATCTTCGTAGACCCGCTTCATGTTTCTTTCCATGATGAAGAATGGGGAGTTCCTGTTCATGAAGACAGGAAACTATTTGAGCTTCTTGTTTTGTCACAAGTATCTGCAGAACTCACATGGCCAGAAATCCTCTATAAAAGAGATAAATTCAGGTAAACATCGTCTCGATAATAATCATAGATGATCATGAACTCCTAGTTGACTAAATTCAGAGTGTTACTAACACGTAATGACCTAAATAAATTTCCTTACAGAAAGGTTTTTGAAAATTTCAACCCATCCTCCATTGCTAAGATCCCTGAAGACCAATTATTGTCGGCGAGGCCAAATGGCGGCCTGTTGCTATCCGAACAAAAACTACGCGCCATTATTGGGAATGCTATTGCGTTGCTTAAGGTACTACTACTCGTATTAAATTGTCTCTTAATGGGCCATGTATGTCCAATTTCAAATGGGTTGGCCCAAAACTGGCCCAATTTATACCAGATGCAAATGGGCTTTCCGGACCCAAATGGGTCGGTTCAAACTTGACCCTAATTACTTTAGAATGGATTGAATTGAGTAAACTATAGAACTAGTTCCCTTAATCGATTTGTTTGAGAAATGAATCACACTTGAGAAATTAAAAGAAAGGGGAATTTTGAAAAAAAGGATATATTTAGGAAAGTCCTTATATTTAGATCCTATATTCGATTAAGCCTTAATTGTTTTTTTATTCAATTAAACCCAACATTTTGTGAAATGTTTATAATTTTAGTTATATATAAAAAGTAAATATTCATTAAAGTCGTTACATTTTGACCCTTTTAACAATTTAGAGTTGGATTTTCAGTTTTTATTCAATTAAGTCTTTATATTTTGACCCTATACATCACCAGTTGTAAAAATATAAAAATGGCATAACCAGCCACTATCCAAAATCGTAAACATTTAACAAAATGTTGATTTAATTGAATAAAAAAACAATTAGGGTTTAATCGAATATATGGTCAAAATATAATGACTTTTCTGAATATATCCCTTTAAAAAACCTTGGGAATTTAACAGTAAAAGCCTTATTTTCCATTATGGTGTTTTTATTAAGTCTGTTTGTTTTTGTATTAAGTCAAAAAAAAAAAAAAAAAAAAAAAAAAAAAAAAAAAAAAAAAAAAAAAAAAAAACCGATATATAGCTTACCAGATAAAGTCTAATATTTTGTAGATCCAACAAGAGTTTGGTTCATTCAGCAAATATTGTTGGCGATTCCTAAACAACAAACCAATAAAAAACGCATTTCGTTATGCACGTCAAATACCCGCAAAAACACCAAAATCAGAATTCATAAGCAAAGATTTAATGCGAAGAGGCTTTCGTTGTGTGGGCCCTACCATCATCTACTCATTTATGCAAATATCGGGAATGGTCAACGATCATCTTATATCATGTTTCAGATACATCGAATGCAATAACGTTGTCAAAAAAGATTTAAATCCCGAAATCGACAATTTAGGTGATTCTAAACTTTGCCACAAGTGAATATATTGAAGGTTATAAAGGGTTAACATAGATAATCATCTAACGGTTGATAATTCTTGGAGTAATGTGTGTCATTTAACATTATTAGGGTTAAGATTGTTCATATTAGAAAGATGGGTGTATTTTGTGGTTTGTGTTGTGTAATAGTATTCTCTACAATAAAATGTTTGCGGTTTGTTTGTGTTTATAAGAAAGATTCTTAGGTTGATTGAATTATTTGTTTGTTGTAGTTGTGTATATAAAATATGCTCAGCTGTTTTGCCTGATTGGGCAACATGTTTGTGTCTCGTGTAGAGTGAACATGAGGGTCTATTACTAATTATTAACTTATATATATATATATATATATATATATATATATATATATATATATATATATATATATATATATATATATATATATATATATATATATAGAGTAAAGTTCAATTGAAAACCTAAAAAAGCCTAGGAACCTAAGAACCCATTTTATGAACTTTTTTTCTACACAATATTTTTCAAAAAAAAAATATACCAAAATTTTTGTTATGATGCATCTAGAAGATATCAAAAAAAATTTCAAAAAAAAACATTTTTTTAATTTTTTTTCATATGGGTTTAGGATTTAGGGTTTAGGGTTTAGGTTTAGGTATAAGGTTTAGGGTTTAAGGTTTAGGGTTTAGGGTTTAGGGTTTAGGGTTTAGTTTTACGGTTTAGGTTTAGGGTTTAGAAATCTCTTAGACACTTTAAATAAAAAAATTGGATGCAAAAAAATCATTTTTTTTATTTTTTTTCATATAGGTTTAGGGTTTAGGGTTTAGAAATCTCTTAGACGCTTTAAATAAAAAAATTGGATGCAATTTTTTTTTAAAAATATTGTGTAGAAAAAAAGTTCCTAGGTTCCTAGGTTTTTTTAGGTTCTCTCATGATCTCGACTCTATATATATATATATATATATATATATATATATATATATATATATATATATATATATATATATATATATATATATATATATATATATATATATATAAGTTCAAATGAGACCATGTAAATTTTGTGAGACGGGGAGACGCAATCTTAGCCACTTATTTTGGAGATCAAAAAATAAAAAATAAATAAAATAGGCTAAAATATTGAGAATTTTTAAAAAAAAATTTCTATTAACTTTCGCTATTTATTCTATCTAAAAAAAATAATAAAAAATCAAAAAAAACCTGGAAAAATCAAAAAAAATATTTATATTAGAATGTTGGTGGATATTGCATATTCTAATAGAATATTACATAAACTAATGTAATATTCTACTAGAATATGAAAAAACGCTAATTTTTTTATTTTTTTTTGAATAAAAAATAACGAAAATAATAAATAAATATATTTTTTCAATTTTTTTCATTTATTTTGCATTTTTTAATTTTTTTTGTTTACACCCAAAATGAGTGGCAAGGAATGCGTCTCCCGGTCTCACGAAATATAGCGCTAGGGCTAAATACATTTAACAATTATTGCGTAATTATAGGACCAAATGTGGAGCGTCCGATTGAAATGATCAACGGTGTTAGATTCAAGGGCCTAATTGTAAAATTATAACAATTAATTAATCAGATTTTGCAATTAAACCCTTACAAAGGGTATTTTAGTCTACAAATAAATATTTAAAAAAGGAAATACCTCATTTATCTCCTATTTTTGTGGGATTTATATTTAATATGTATTTATCTTATTATATAAAATTTTTAACTGTAATACGTGATATATAATAACTGCATATAAAAAAACGAAGAAGATCGTATAATACATTGTCACATAATAGAACATCATTTTTGAAAAAAATACATTGTCATTTTCAAAGAATACGCTTTCATTTTTTACGTAACACACTATCATTCTCAAAGAATACACTTCATTATTGGTGTAAAACACTACCATTCTCAAAGAATACACTTCATTTTGGCGTAACACACTACCATTCTCAAAGAATACACTTCATTCTTGGCGTACGGTTTGAATTATGAGAATATGCGTTCCGTTTTTTTAAAACTTGGCTTGCATTTTCAGAGAATATATACTAAAATATATGTTTTAATGAGCTGCATTCTCAGAGAATATGGGTAGAATTATGAGAAGCTGGGTTGAATTCTCTTGTCTTGCATTCTTAGAGAATATATACTGAAATCTATGTTGTAATGGGTTCCATTCTCAGAAAATACGGGTAGAATTATGAGAACCTGTGTTGAATTATTCTAGATCATCTTTGCAACTGGATAATTCTTGAAGAATGTAACTTCATT